>JAKSZP010005953.1:0-40856 GCA_022478985.1 Massospora cicadina | reverse complement strand
AAACACCTCAAATTCAGCTGAGAAGTTGGAGCAATCCTATTATCAGTTCTTACCATATTAAGCTGATTTTGGTTATAAATCATATTTTTCCAATAGATAGGGTTCCACCGAGAATCCGCCAAGGTCTTTTCACTGTTGGTACTCATATCATTGACAACCACAATATTATTCAAAGATTGGACAGGTGATGGGCCAATCATGGTAGCAGATTTGGGGGCATTCTTACCTCCAACATTCTTTTTCAAAAGTTGAGAAGGAGAATGTCTGACAGGAGGCTTCCCAAGGTATTCTCATGCTGAAAACTCAGGGTTTAGTGGACTATCAAGTTGGCTCATATCATTTGTCCAACCACTTTAAAGCTATCAAAAACCTCTTGTACCCCATAATTTTTGGGTGTATAGTGGTGGCAAAAGTTTAAAATTCAAGACTAACTTAAGAAACCCTAACCCTCACTTTGAAGAATGGTCATAATCTGGTTGTTCCTTTGGTTTGAAGCCATTTTCATGGCAATTTGCCCCACTGGCTCAATATTTACCCTCTCAGTTTTTCCCCATTACTGAAGCTCTCTGTGGAGGTTCCCCTACCTTCCTGTTTGGAGGGGTTGTATCTTAGTTTGATGCTGCATCAGCTAACGCCCTACCCAATCATTCTGAGTTTGATTGCGAGTTCAAAATCACTGTGGATCTCGTGCATAGACCTTCCCCAACTTACCCATTAACTGTCCGGAAAAAGAGGCTTTAGATGTGTGGGTTAAGAAGCAGTTAGCCAAAGGCGCAATTATCAGCGTACCTCACCTGTATGCTCACCACATCTCTTTGTGGAGAAGGCTGATGGAACTTTATGCTCTTACATAGATTTTGGGAACCTAAACAATGTAACTGTACCATACCTCCATCCCATCCCATCCCTTTGGATTCTCAGATTGCGTGCTATGTAGAGAAGGCTAAAGTCTTCTAAAAACTGTATTGCCATAATGAGTTCAATCAGACCTGGATTAAATAGGGACAGGATTGGTTAACTGCATTTTGTACCAGAAAAGGGATTCTCCAGTTTTGGGACATGCCCTTTGGGCTTAAGAATGCCCCTGCTATATTTCAACGCCGCATTAATGCAGCTTTGGGGGCCTGCTGGGGTATGCACTGTTGCCTACATGGATGATTTTCTGTATTTCCCCTGATCATGAGTCCCATGCTGTACACCTTTGGCAAGTGGTAAAGATGTTAAAATCAGCCCTCCTTACGCTGAATATCAGCAAATGTAAATTTTTCAAGTCCCAGGTCACTTTTCTGGCCAACGTCATGTTAGAACAAGGCATATGATAACTCTATACAAGGAGAAGGCAATTTGTGAGTGGCCCACCCCCACTTCAGTCAAGGAACTGAGGAGTTCTTTGGGGACATGTACGTTCCTTAGAAAGTCCACACCCATTCTTTCTGAGGTGACAGCGCCCTTGTATAAGTCCAGTGGTGCAATTGTGCTTCAGTGGTCCCCCATTTCGGATAATGCTTTCTAAGCATTAAAGAGCACTCAGTTGTTCACGTCCATCTTCGCCATGTAGATCCTTCAAGGAGTTCATTGTGTCTACTGATGCCTTCAACTTTGCCATAGCAGCTCCCCTATTACAAGTAGGAGAATATAGTATAGAGCATCTGGTGGGATAATTTTCTTAGTATATGTCTTTTCCTGAGTTATACTACGCTGTTTATGACAAAGAGTTACTACCAGTGTTGGAGGCGTTGACTTATTAGCGTCACCACTTGTATAACTCTTTCCAACATTTCAGTGTACATACAGATCACCGTTCCTTACTGTACTACCGCGCTCCTCATGTCCTAACTCCCCAGCAGACCCGTTGGCATTAGACCCTTGCCCAATTTTCATTTTCTTATGATTTCACCAAGGGCAAGGATAATGGGTTGACGGATACTTTGAGCCGCAATCCCGCATTAGCTCATGATCCAAAAGTGGTAGAGGTTAACAACACCCAGTTGATGATTCTGCCGGATAAGATTGTGTCTCAACTTCCCTCTCCCCTGGCCAACAGGCCAACGCTCGCTCCTCTGGAACATGCGGAGGAATACAGTATGTTAAAAAAGGTAGTCCTTTCTCAGCCGTTATTGGCTGAATATACTATGGTACTTGCTAAGAACGCGCTGAATCATGAGGATCTAACCAAGGGCTATCATTTAAAGGATAAGATGGTGTGGTTTCAGGGGCGCCTATGGGTTCCCTCTGGACCACTTAGCCTGAAAATCATCAAGGAACATCATGATGGAATCACCATTGGTCATCCTGGGAAAGAAAAAACTTTGGAGTTAATTCGACGCACCTACAATTGGAAGGGCTTGCCTGATCATGTGGGTCGGTATTGTAAAGAGTGCCTGATCTGCAATCAAATGAAACCAAATTGACAACTTTTAGTGTAGTTGTTGGTACCAGCTCAAAAGTCTGAAGAGCCCTGTACTTGCCTATAGGTGGATTTCATTGTATATTTAACTGTTTCCGATGGTTATGATGCTATTATGGTGGTGGTGGACCGTTTTTATGAAGTTCGCCCACTTTATTCCTTGCAGAACAACAATAACCGGGGCTGAGATGGCTAGGCTCTTCCCCACATAAGTTTGCGCTTCATGGGGTCCCCAGTTCACCTCTGTCTTTTGGGAAGAGTTGTGTAAGACTCTTCAGATTCGCCCCTGCTATTCAACTGGCTATCATCCCCAATTGGATGGGCAGACTGAACGTGTAAACCAGTGCATGGAACAGTTTCTGCGGTGTTACACTGCCGCAGATCAAGATTGGGTTCCTCACCTTTCTATGGCCCAAATTTTGCTACAAATACAATTTGCATTATTTAATCAGTTGGTCCCCATTTTTCTCCAACCATGGTTTTAACCCCTCCTTCACTATAGAGCCCAGCTGTAGATCTAAAGTTAAAGTGGTGTTGAACTTTTCCAAGACATCAAGAAAGTACACCAGGGGGTTTCCACAAGTTTGGAGGCGGCAATGCAAGTATATAAGGAGAACACTGTTGGTAAGCGATAAGTGGGTCCAGCGTACAAAGATGGGAATCTCATGATGCTAGATGCTCTAAAATCCTTATCAAGCAACCATGAAAAATAGCTGGGACCAGAGAGGATTGGCCCTTACTGCGTGGTTAGAAAGGCGGGCCATGCCTCATACCAGTTGGATCTTCCCTCTTCATTTCAGATCTTTTCTATCTTTCTGAGAACAAATAGACATTGTTTAAGGGTCCTAACCAGAGAATCCTGAGGCTTATCTTGTGGATGGAGTGCCAGAGTGGGAGGTAAAGGAAATAGTAACCTCTCGCAGAGTAAAAAGAAGACTTGAATACCTAGTATCCTAGAAGGTATTTGATGCAGCAGAAAACAGTTGGGTACCAGCGCATGACTGCACACATGCCCAAGACCCGATTGATGCTTTCCATAAGCATTTTATCCAGGCTTCTAGATCTCAGTCAAATCAAATTGTTGCTGCAATGAAGTTGGTCCCAGCCCACAAGAACTTTTCCCTGGCGCATGCCCCTGAAGTGGGGTTGAGCCCTGTCTGGAGGAGAGGGTAATGTCATGGTTGAATAATAACATCATAATTGGGACCAACGTTAAGGACAAAGAAGCATGTCAAGAGGCCAAGAAGGTGAAGTTGGCAGGCCTCCCTGACCTCAAGCATACAATAGATCAACGCTGGGTTAAGGTGAAGTATGCTCAGGTTGGTCCTAAGGATGCAAGAGAAGTTCAGCCCTGTATAACAGCAGTTGCATTAAAACGAACTAGCTTTGCGATAAATAAAAATGGTTCAATTAAGCTTTTTAGGTGAATAGGGTCACAAAACCCATTCAGCTTTTAAAATTTTTAGCTTATGCTAGCCACTTCTACAAGCAATTACCCGAGTTCATCAATTACCAAGTACAGTGTATTGCCTGAGTTGTAGCTTGCATCTTTTTGATGCTCCTCAGCTTAGAAATGCTTCCTATAATTGATTGTTTTCCCAAAATCCCTTAAATTTCTCATGTCAAGACCAATCCCTCCTGTTGGTTGACCTCTCTCATAATAAACCCTTTCTCTATTACACCGCTTTTATATTTATGTTATCTTGAATGATCCTGTGTGTGGACCTCTTCGAGGAGGTCTTGTGCAACATAAACAAAAAAATTTAACTTTGTTAAATCTATCTGACCGTGCACTGTTAGGCCACCCAGGTTCAATCCAGCCTAGGGCGCCAATACACTACCACTCCATGCACCACGTTGCTCCTCTTTGGTTAATCCCTCTAATGATAACTATATTCAACCTGAGTTATTCTTTCTTAAGCACCCTCTTCTGGGCTCTAGTAACTTTTGTACTAACGACTAGTTCCCTGACGTTGGCCCTGTGCATCAATCACTACCAAGCTGGGAACAGGAGAGTTATAGACCCTCTCCTTACATTTAGAATTGGCGGTCAACATGGGGGCACCCATCATGGGGCTTCTAAGGTACCAAAGGTCACTCTGCCTCTACGCAAGCCACTACACTTCTCAGCCCAAAGGCACCAGTTCCATGACAACTTTTCAGTAATTCCAGACCTACTCTACCCCATGATCCTGGAGGTAGGATGGTGGCGCCAACAGGTGCTTAAAATTGACCTTATATAATTATGCTCACTTTTTTGACATACTACCACTCCAGAAAAATCCCCCAGCTCCCCATATTGGCAAAAGGAAACGCCCTGGCAGCCACGATAAGTATTCCACCTGAGTGCAGTCGCTGATATCCCTATAATGCCACAATATTGGAACCATACAAAGTATTATTGACATGGACAAAACAAAATAATTGGCACTCCACTCTGAGTTTAACATCAATTTTCGCCTAATGGTGGATCTGATTAATCTTATTTTCCCAGTATACCTGTATATGTCTGCTCAGTATCAGGCAACGAAGATTGGGATCAATGATTGATGTTCAAATGATGTCTTATGAAGAAAGTTTGTTGTTGTCATCCTTTGTGGTTTTTGTCCAAAACCCTATGAAACCTTGCAATCATGTGTGAATTATAGCCACTTAAATAATGTGATGGTACTGGACTCATATCCCCTCCCACTAGAGGCAGCAATCTACCAATTGATTACCAAGTCCAAAGTATTTTCAAAACTGGATCTAGTCAACGCCTTCCACCAAGTCCAAGTAATGGAGCGACAAGGATGACTGATGGTGATACACATTTGCCACGCCATATACCAGTTTAGGGGCATGCCGTTCTGGATGAAAAATGCTCCCACCATTTTCCAGAGGGTTATCAATGACACGTTGGGTGACTCCACTTTACATGTTCAGTGACTTATATTACTGACATTATGGTTTATTCCCCTACCCCAGAGCAACATGAGAAGAATCTGGTGGTGGCGGCCGCCTTGGAACATGCAGGCCTGCATGTGAAGCTATTAAAATATGAATTTAAAAAACAAGGTGTAATTTTTGGTAAATGTGGTGCTTAAAGATTTTAAGCTAATGCTCCTTCTAAACTGGAAGCAATACAGACATGAAAAATGCCCACTACAAAGAAGCAGCCTCATAGCTTTATGGGATCTGTCACTTTTAAAAGAAAATTTTATCAGCATTTTTGGAACTTGCCGCCCCCTCCACCCACTAATGGTAAATAAGCGTCATTTGTGTGGACGGTGGTATTTAAATGAGCCTTTAAATTGTTAATTAAGTTTTTACCTCAGCTCCAGTTCCAAGGCATGATAATGAAGATAAAACTTGTATTGTAGCTTGAGATGCCTCAGGCATGGCTGTAGAGGCAGTATTGATACATGAGCACAATGCATAATCAGCTGGTGTCATACTTCTTTAAGAAATCTATAGGCGCTGAACGCTCATGGGCAATTTATGATAAAGAGCTGGCCGCAGTAACATGGGCAATGATGCACTAATAGCATCTGATGCAGCGAGCAGAGAATACAGTGACAGCGCGCACATATTATAAATCACTCATCTACTATTTGCAAGCTGCAGAAAGGGCACACAGGCAAACAACCCACCAAGACCTTCTCACCTTCAACTTCAAATATGAGTTCATAAAGGGGCCTACACATATATTGCCAGACAAACTAAGTAGAAGCCTGGCAATTTAGGCTGACCCCATGGATGGGGCCAAATTAGCTACAGTGATTTCCCCCAAACAAGTGCTCTCTAAGTCATCAGAAAAATAAGCAACTATTGCTGCCATCGCGCACCAACTATATCCTCAATCTCACTCCCAATGACCACACCTGAACCCTTTGACAACGCCATGAGCTCAATATGACAGGACACTCCTGAGCCAAGCCCACCAATCAGTGCCAATGGTTCCCTCTTGGACGAAGTACTGGATGAGCAAGCCGAAGCTATTGAGTGACAAGCGCTTAAGGACCAAATACAATCAGGTAAAGCCAAAAGTTGGCATTCAAAAAGGGATAGGGTTATATATTTTTGGAATGCATATGTGTGCCCAAACGTTTACAGCCCCAGGTCATAATAGAGCATCATGACTGAATGACAATGGGATACCCTGGAGGAAAGCAGACTATTAACATGATAAAAAGAGTATATTATTGGTATGGTTTGACAATGATGTGCTAGTTTGGATAGAATTTCTCCTGGAGACGGCAGATAAAGTTTAGACTGGCCTGCCAGTTAGGATGAAAAAGCCCCTAAAAGGCGATCCAGAATATCAGAGGCATTGTTGCTCAATTGATTTTTAAAAAGGATGAGATATTTTTGACAACGGAGGGCTGCCAGGCTGTCAATGTAAGAGGCAACCTGATAAGCACCCAGGATGTTACAACCTCAGGACCAATGGACGGTGCAGAAGGTATTGCAAGGTTGGGGAAACATCCATAAAGGCCTTGACACGATAGGCCCAAGTGACTATGGTGGGAATAAAGGCTAATAACATGACTGTGACAACCCAGTTGATATGAGGGCCTTGAAGCCACATTGCAAATGTCACTGGGGATTCAGCAAGTAAAAACAAACATAAATAAATAAATTAAAGCACTGGAAGTTTTTTATTAGAAATAAAAATATGAAAATTAACTGTCGATTTTCTCAGTGAGTTATGACTGCTTAAGTATTCAATCATTTTAGGGAATAGCTTGGGAAACCATGGGATCAGGGTCCTTGAGATTGTCATAACCTGGAGATACTATGGGCGATTGGGGGGAAAACGAACTATTTGAATTAACTTCACTCTTATCACAGTGGTCCAAGTTGCTATCAGTTATCCGCAGATGCCTGATTTATGGATTTTCTGTGGTTCCGCCAACTGGAGAGATGGCGTCTCCCCCAACGGGAAGCAGAAACCCCGGGGAACCCCATGTAGGGGCGGTCTCAGGAGGTCAGTAACAAGTTTGGGGCGCCCAACCCACCCACGTCCAGTCACTCCAGAACCTATTTTACCAAATGGAATTATTTGACAAAGATCTTGGTGTTCTCAGGGTGGGTTTGAAACTGTCTACTACATTTCCCATTAGTGGATGTCATTGGTGAGCTTTGCCAAAGATTTGACATTAGATGCTTAATTTTCTGAAAGTGTACACCCATTGGGCTTTGTTGCAAAGGATTTGGGGTTCTCAGACCTTAATGCCAAAGGCTCATTGCCTTTGACTTTATTTAAGCTTTTTATCCCAAGTGAATGTATACTATCAGAAAGATTGTCACAAGTCCCTTAAACTGCTGTATTAATTCATCTGAGGTCATTACTAGGACAGGTGTGGGATCATTAGAGGGCAGCTGTTACCCATTATCTCATCTACTAGATGGGCGAGGTTACCCTGTGATATGAGAGGAGAATCTGGCCTTCTCAGACCCTTTGTTGATGGGAATGAGAATGTTACCCAGTCCAAGCGGAGGGAGCGCTCTCCCAGACTTACATTACCCTTCCCTTTTGTTAAAGGGGAGCACCACCACCAGGAATTTAATCGAGAGCCTTATTTTTGTGGGCCTTGGGTAACTTGATTACCTTTATGTAGCAATTTTTGGGGGTATGGAATTATCTGGATGGGTGGCATGAAAAGCCTCAATGAGCTTCTAGCAGTTGGCACAGTCCCGCGCACTAACCCAGCTATTTTCATAGGCTGGATAGCCTTTCCACGTGACTAAATATTAAATTGATCGGCGTGATCATTGTGAGGCCAGTATGTTTTCAACTTCAGTTTCCTCAGCTCCCTCAATCACAATGATCTCTGGGTCCAAAGGTATTGCCCCCTTGAATGAAGACAAGTGAGACACATGGAAGACTGGGTTCTGATTTCAGTGGAGTGGCAATTTTAAATGGAATGCGCCATTTCCCAAATCCTCTTACACCAGATTGGGACTTTAGCGCTTGCTTGCGAAACTAGGTGATGGCACCTGCATGTACAAGTGACTTATGTCGAGTATAACATAGGATCCTTCCTTTATTGCATGCACTGGGAGCCCTTTTCAATCTGCAAACCACTTATAATCACATTCTTGCTTTAATAAGTGCTCGCAAACCAAGGACTTTGTGACCCAAGTGTGCTAGGCATGTTTAGCTGCATCTCATACCTCATGGTAGAAGCATGGGCCAACTGAGAATGAAGGGCTATACCCCAATGTAACCTCATATGGAGAGAAACCCGTGAATGCATGTATTCTGTTGTTATATATAAACTGGGCGAGGGAAAGGTCATCCTATCAGGTATCCTGAGCAGCTGCAACGTAACACCTCAGGTCTGAACCAGGATCTGATTGACCCATTTGGTTTGGCCATCTGACTGTGGATAATATGTAGTGAAACAAAATTTGTGATCTTCAGAAATCCAAGAGCTCATTCCAAAAACGCACCATAAATTAGAGGCCCGCGGTCTCTGACAACTCCTGAAGGAGTCCAAACATCAAGAACACATGGCGCACAAAGAAACGGGAAGTTTCTCTGGAGGTCTTGGCGGAGGAGCATGGGATAAATAAAGAATTGTGAAGTGGTCTACAGCCACCAAACCACTCTGAACCCCTTGAGATGGATAGCTCAGGAATAAAGTCCACAGACACCATTATCCAGGGCACTTCAGCCTGCTGCAAGGGATATAAGAGGCCATTTTTACGAACCATTCTGGTTTGGCCCATGCATAAGCTACACAGTCCATGATCCATTCTGGGATATTTTTTGAAAAGCCCATTAAAATATAGGTATGTTTGATTAAATCAATGAAGTTTTTATTCCTTTGTGTGACCAACTGCAGGAGGATCAGGATGATCCTGAATTACTTCAGCTTAGAGTAGAGGAGTGTCCCGTTGGGATTCCTGCCTAAATTAAGATTTAGATGAGATAGATGGCGGGAATCAAACCCAAACCATCAAAAAATTGGAGGTAATCTCCACTGAAAATCACCACCTTGCCACATCGGAACAATCCACTACTAATACGGCCATCTCTTAATCGCCCAAAACCTTCTAAAAATCAGGGTTCATACTCGATCTATGCGTTAATCAAATCTCAATTATAAAACATGAAGTAGATTTTGGCTTAGTATGCATGAATATTGAGAAACTGGCTGGATTTCCCTCATATTGTGCAAAAAGCTAATAAACTTTACTCTATTCTTTTCAAGAATTTAAATAAAAATTTGGTTGTTTTGTATTTATTAAAACTTGTCTCACCAGATCTAGCATTTGGCATAAAACCCATTTTGACCAAGAAAATGCAAAGGGTATTTCTCCGACATCTTTGAACTTTGGGTCGCCTGGCCAACAATTAACAAAGGGATTAGTGTATTGTACCCCTAATCTTGACAAAACTGGCGCTCCCTGCCAGGTACATCCAAAGCTTGCGGTGAAATTATGAAAATAAAAACAAAAAAAATAAAAGCAATAATGGACAAAACGATTTGGCGTCAGATCTCTTTTCAGATCATGAATGACTTAAACTCTTGGCCAAAAATTCCCCACTTTGATGCATGGACTGGAACAAAATAATTTTAACCTTGAGCTAAACCACCTTAAATTTGAGATGCAACTACTGAGCTTAAAAAACTTTTGCAGCTAACCTTTTATATCACCACAAAATTGGCCCTTTGTGCCACCCATGATTGGGTGGATTCAATAATTGAAGATATCAACGCCTTACGAAAATAAACTGGACGACCTCTACCCTTATAATTCTTCCAGCAACATCAGTTCCTCTTTGGGTGAAAACATCCCCCTGGTGTCAGTCCACATTGTTTGACCATTAACCCCCCAGAAGCACGTTCAAACCATAGTTTAAAGAGAATTACTTCCCAGGTGAATGGAATATCTTCTCCTTCCTAAATTCGATCTGAAAGTGCCATGGGGAAGCTACTGACATCCAACGGCTCAGACACTTAACCAACTGTCTTAGTAGTATAGCTCAAGAAATCATGGTCCCACATCTAATGCATTGCCAGACTTAGATGATAGCAAGGTTGCTTTACTTCAGGAATTTGGTAGTGATTTAACTTTTCAAACCAGAAGCAATCTTTTTTAAGCATGAGCCTTACTCTGGGAGAAACATTTTATGAGTTTGTTCAAAGTTTTTACCTTGTAGCTCAAACGTTGGTTTCTGGAAAGCGCCTTACTTTAGATGACGCTATCACTGCTTCATTTCAGCGTTTTAAAATATACCTAAGTTTTTTCCTTATCTTAAAGCGGTGAATTTAACTGGACGTCTCTCCTCCTTATCAAAGAAGTCATATTGGAATTTTGGCTGATCTGTTCAAACCCATGGCCCCTCATTTTAGTAACAATAAGACTGGGCCCAATTACTAGCAGTTGCACCCCCCCAAATCGCCTACTCCAAAATTATCCTGCATTTTATGTAATAAAAAACAACCATACTGTGGACACTTGTCACATCTTTCTACGTAGGTCAGAAAAAGATCAGTTATTATAGGACAAGAGGCTCCTTATGCTGATGACTTTCAAGCGCCTCAGGACCCTTGTATTAGCTCTAATTTTAAGCCCAACACCTCAGGATGCTTTGTGTTAGCAGCGCCTGCAGAAGTTGATGTACCCCTTCCTATCCAAGACAATGAAGATCTTTATATTCCCTCTTTTTATGTTGGTCAGTTACCCAATCAACTCTTGGAGGTCAGTTCAACTATGGATAGAAAAGCACTGGCTGAAAAACCTTCAAAAGCATTGAATGGCCCCAATATTGGTCACGGCAAAATCTCCCGCTGGCTTCACTGAAGCTCTTTCTTGTAATTTAATAAGCCATAAATTCTCATTTTAGCTCTTTGGTGGTTTGATTAGAGGTAATCATTCATAAAGTTGTCTGTGCAATAAATAATACAGGCTCTCCAGCTAACATTATATCCTACCAACTTATCCAGAAAATAAAAATGGCTCCAGACATGATAAAAACGATAAATATGGTACATCTGGTAGTCAGATGGGTAAAGCAATTAGGTTTATTCTGCCCTACCTCTCTTATTAGGAAAGCTTTTAATTACTGTCTCCTCTATAGCATTAAAAACAACGATTATGAGCTGCTATTGGGGTCCAATTGATGCGAGAGTTTAACTGCATCATCAAACACAAAAAAAAATACCTTTCCCTACTAGAGTATTAGGTTCCATTAATATTTGAACTCCCCTTCAAAAATAAAGTCCCCCAAAAAATAGTCTGCCTCCTTGAACACCCATCCTCTATATGTTAAGTCAAATATCAAGTTTTAGGAGGAAAAACTAAGTTGCCCCCTGAGGCTGTGGATGCTAATGACGTGCTCCCTCTGTATTCCCTCATCCTATTACAATGTCATCTGGCTCACAAGTGATTGTGGATATGGGGATCATGATCTACATCCCTTCTACTCAAATTTTGGAGCTAAGTGGCCACTTAAACCCTTCAATTAAAGAAGCGTTGACCTGTCCAGGGTTTTTAGATCTTGCTTAATTAAAAAACTATCTCTATCTTATTAAAGAATCTAACATATCAAACCCTCCAAGTCCCTCAGTATGCCCTTTTTGTTTATATAAAACTATGCCCCATTGAAAAATCTCCAATGTGAAATGTTTGGCTCTTTACAAAACTTTGGGTTCAATCCCCTATCTACCATATCTATGTTTGAAAGTAGAAGTGGGGACAATTGCACCCTAACAAAAAAGACGTCAAAGACCTCCTTGAGGGTTATTGAAATACCTTTTTCCTCAGGACCAAGTGATTATGGAAAAAGTGTCTGGGGTAATTCACCAAATTGTTACTGAGGACCACCTTCCATTCAAATCTCCGACATACAAAAACTAAAGTCAAGGAAGCTCAAGTGGCCCTTGAGTTGCAGCAACTGTTGGAAGCTGGGTTAATCATGCCTTCTAAAAGCCCATAGGCTTCCCCGCTCTTATTAATTTGGAAAATGATGAAGGCCATGGGTTGTCATGAATTATTGCCGCCTCAATTCGATTAAGATCAAAACAGCTATCTATTGCTTTGTATAGATAATTCCTTATGCTTGATTGTGGGTTCCCACTATTTTTTGGCTATGGATCTCGCCAGTGGGTACTGTCAAGTTGTTTTATCACCATAGATTTGAGAAAAATGTGCCCTTATCATAAGTGAAGGTTTTATTGAGCCTACTCAAATGCCTCAGGTGTGTAATGCTCCTGCTACATTCCAACGCGCTATGGATAGACTACTAGGCGATTTAAAACGCTCCTGCGTGCTAGTTTATCTTGATGATATTACCCTTTTTTGAGAACCTTTACTGAACATCTAGATCACCTCAGGCAAGTCTTTCAGCGGTTACAGCAATCATCATTAGAACTTTAAGCCATCAAAATGCTCTTTCTTCCAGAGTTAAATATATTTTTGGGCTATAAGGTCAGTAAAGCCGGAGTATCCTCAATGGATGACAAGGTCTTGGCTATTGCTAAGGTGACCCCACATAAATCCCTACGAGATGTACAAGTTTTCCTGGGGTTAGTGGGCTACTATCACCATTTTATTCCCCACTTTGCTGACTCCTCTGAGCCTCTAGTATATTTACTGAAGAAAGGTATACCCTTCCAGTGTAGCGAAGAGAAGAAGCAAGTCTTTGACCTGCTACATGTCTCTCTCTCTTATTCTCCAGTACTTATTCATCCTAATATAATAAACCCTTTCTCCTCCTTACTGATACTAGTGATATAGCCATTGGAGCCATACTAACTCAGCATGATGGAAACTTTGTGGAACATCCTATCACCTACTACAGCCTGGCCTTATCTAAAGCTGATTGTAATTATAGCTGTACAGAACGCAAATGCTTTAGTGTCCTACTGGCAATTAAGAATTTCTGACCCTTTTTATACATGAAGCATCTTACCATCATAACCAATCATGCTTCCTGACGTGACTACAGCAAAATGAGGGACCCTGATGGGAGGTTATCCCGTTGGGCTTTAAACAGCAAAGTTAAGTTTTTTATTTATCCACTGATAATGGCCAATACATCAAGTTGTGGGTTGCCTATCTCAGCTTCCCATATTAACTATAACGGACCCTGAAGAAGATCAACTCTACGATCTCAAAATCCAACTGAATTTATGAAATGATGAATTCTTAACACTTAAAAAAGAATTAGCAACAATATTGGCGGATCTCAAAGTTAAAGACAGTAAACTAAATAAACTTGTAGCTCAAAACGATTGCCCTAGATATGACCATTGAAAAGAACCAACATCATATTAAAGGGATATATGCAAGTCGGTCATGGGGGTATTTAGAAAACTTACCAATGACTCAATACTCAATGCTACTGGAAAGGAATGTTTGTCTTGATCAAGACATCTTTGAGTCCAGTTGCTATGTAAAAGCCAAGTGTACCAAATCCCCAATCTCAACATACAGTTGTTCCGCCTGTGCACCCTTCCATAAAATTAGCATTGATGTTGTGGGACCCCTAACTTAAGCCTCTAATGGTCATAGTTCCTCCTTTTATCCATTAATCATTTAACTAAGTGGTTCAAAGCTGTATTTCTACCCTCCGCTTTGGCAAAAGCTACGCCACATTCTTACATAATCAGACCATCACCCAGAATGAGTGCCCTAGAATAAATCTCTCTGATAACAGGCTAACTTTCCAATCATCACTGGTAAATTATTTGGCTGAACTTATGGGATGCACCCAGGTAACTTTCACTTCTTACCATATTGTAACCAATGGAATGGTAGAGTGAGTGAATGGTATTTTAATCGCCACTCTCTGAAAAATGGCAACTACTGACCCCTTATAGGCCCCAATTTTTCCTAGTGCTGTTCTGGCCATTAAATAAGCTACCACCTAGTAATTAAGATGTCGCCCTTCCAATCATTGTATGGAAGAAATCACCAATTGCATTAAACTGCAGTCCATGTTAGATCAAGAGTCTCCTAAGGCCCCTAAAATTACTATGCAAAGTATCATTAATGATATTATCTGACTCCCTGCTCTAAATTTTGAGGACTTATCTGC
Source organism: Massospora cicadina (assembly GCA_022478985.1). NCBI lineage: Eukaryota > Fungi > Entomophthoromycota > Entomophthoromycetes > Entomophthorales > Entomophthoraceae > Massospora > Massospora cicadina. Next base: position 26,412 of record JAKSZP010005953.1, on the reverse strand, counting down.
TGCCACAAGCAGAGAAACTAATCGATTTAATGATAAGCATGAGCCCCTGAACACCTTCCAATCAGGTGACCTAGTTCTTTTTTACCATCATCAACCTGGAGGTCGCAACACCAAATTGGGCACCAACTGGTTGGGGACCTACAAAGTCATTTATAAAGTGGGGGTAATGACCACTAAATTGTGGAGATCAAACAGGATACCGTGGTAAACCGTGTAAGCAGTTGATTCCTCCAAGCATTTCCACCCTACGCCAAGATCTAACAGGGTGTGTTTTCAGGATTCCTGCATGAATCCATGATTTGGATGAGGTAAATGATGGGAATATAACTCAAGATGTCAAAATATTGAGAATAATACCCAACAAAGATACCATCTTGTTACATCAGGGAAAATCCCAAACTAGTGCAGTCATCTTTCAATATCCCAAAAACTACCTAATAAGGGGTTAAAACCCAATATATGTGACAAGCGAATCCCATAAAGAAACGTGAAGTAGAGCTTGGCTAGATATGCATAAAGATTAGGCAAGACACCAGACAGATTTCACTAATACTGTGCAAACTAAATTAATAAACTTTACTCTCTTTTTTTCTCGAAAATTTAAGTAAAAATTAGGTTATTTTTTATTTTTTGAACTTGCCTTGCCAGACCTAGCATCTGGCATAAAGACTTTTTAACTAAGAAAAGCATAAGGTATTTCTCCAACACCTTCAAGCTTTGAATCCAGGCAACAATTACTAAGTGATCAGTGGTATTAAACCTGTAATCCTGACATTGCCCACACCCACAACTGAAATTGGGCAAGCTCGTCAGCCAGAGAATAAAAGGAAATATTTGAAGTTGGGAGGGATAATCACTCCATGAGGTCCACCCCTTCTGCACATGTCAATTGTGCTGCTAAGGCCCACGAGATCAAGAGTACGTCTGGAGATAAATCTGCTGTCAAAACTACAGGTGGAACGATGGCAAGCTTAGGTTTGGAGAATGACCTTGATGAGATCTGCCTGGTATGAGTCAGCCAGGCAAAGTGCAGGGTTGCGGCTTAAAAATTGGGAAGGACGTTTAATGCTATTTTTCAAAAACTCATATTTGAAGATAAAGTTGCACAAGTCCCAGTAGGTGCAGGCCTGATGATGTGCCAAATTCTGTGGATTGCGGATGAAGATCTTGGTGTTTTGTTCACACAGTCACTGTGAGCGCCCTACAAAAGATATTTCCTGTGGGTCAAGGTTCAGGCCACGGCTGCCAGCTCCTTATGATATATGGCCCAGGATTGCTCAGTGGGGGAAAGCTTTCTGGAAAAATAAGCCACTGGGTGCTACAACCAGTTGTGCTCTTGGAGCAAGACAGCCCCTATTGCAGTGGAAGACTCATTGCATGCAAGGATATAGGGGTTGGAGGGATCCGTGTGCTTGAGGATTAGGGATGACAGAAACACCACCTTAATTGAATCAGATGCCTGGTGGTACTTGGGCGTCCATTGAAAGGGAACGTTATTGCCTGTGAGTGGGTGGAGTGGAACAGATAGCTGAGAGAGCGCGGGAGAGAATTTTCTGGAATATGATAGTACCCAAGAAGCTTCTCAGTTGTCATTGGGTTTTTGGAGTTGGCCATTTGCGGATGGCATCCAGTTTACTGGCAGAAGGGCGTTCCCATCTTTTAAGTCGAGATTTCATAGGATTGTGATTTCCTTTAAAAAGAAAGTCACATTTTGATGGCTTGAAAAACAAACCAGCCTTATGCAGGACGGACACTACCGCCTTTAAGTCCTTTGCATGTTGTTTGTGGAAGGGAGAGTGTACCAGGATGTTATCAATAATGCAACTGTTCAGATGAACCGGAGATCACCCAGAACACTATCAATCATCCTTTGGAATGTTTCAGGCGCATTCTTAATCCACGAAAGCATCCCTCATAATTAGAATATGCATTATTTTGTCTGGATAGCATTACTCAAGTCCTGACCTTCACTCAAATAAATTTGATAAAAAGCAATAATGAGGTCACGTTTTGAAAACACCTGCAACTTAGCAATTGCTTGGCCAATCGTCTGTTTCAACGGCAGTGAGTAAGAGTCATAAACTGTGATATTTTTAAGTGGCCATAGTCCATGCGAGGGTGAAGGGACCCAACAGCCTTTTAGGCAAAGACAATGGGAGAGGCCACAGGAGATGTCTCTTTGAACAATCAGCCCTTCTTGAGCATGTCATCCAGCCAGGCATTGAGGGCAATCTCCTCCTACGCTGTATTTGGGTACAGTGGGCAGTTTATGTTCACCAACCGCACCTTAGTCTTATATTTAAAGTCATATTTCGTATGTGTGGAAGGCAGTTAGCCTATTATATATCAATAATGCTTTGATAGCCCATCAACGCAGTGGAAAATCTGGCGGAAGACCTACAGGAGATACAAGGGTTGTAAGTGATCCCCAGTATTGAGCCTTGGTAAGGGTATCCAATAAATGAAACTCATCCTCCACCTGACCGTTGAAAAATAAAAGCGTTTTAGATTCCAAATGTATTTGCATATGCTGCTGACACCACCAACTGACACCCAAAATCACATGGAAAACAAGGTTAGGCATTGCCAAGAAACAATTGCAAAATCTAAACTGGTGAACCTAGAAGGTTACTGGGCGCCATACTTTGTAGGATGTCTGGGAGGCTGACAGGAGATTAACACTGCTGGTCCCAGGTACAGGTCAAGATCCAGCTGCTGGGCCAACTCCAGACTCATGAAGTTGCCCGCTGCTTCAGTGTCAACCAAGGCCTCAAAGGACACCTGTTGTACCCCAATACAAATTTTCATTGGTAATAAAAAGTAGGCTAATTCTGTTTTTTAATAGATTCAGTCAATTTTGTAAACAATGAATTTTTAGATTTATTGCGGGGAAGGCCAACCAGGGGATGGACACTTCCAAATGTAAACATGAAAGAAAACAAAACTTAGTATCAGAGAAGGCACCCCAGAGAAGCGATGCTATCTTTTGTTGCCAGCGGGAACGCCACTATGGGAGGAGGAGGGAACGTGTAAAGGGGCCGTAACCACAATTGAACATGTGTGGAAGAAAGGGTAAGAGTTATAAACCAAACTGGGAACCAGGAGGAGACCAGCTGATGGCGACGCAGTGGGAGGTATCCAAACATCCACACTTGAAAGTGGTCTCCAAATGGGACCAGAATCTGTGGACAGCTTCTGGGAGGGTGGGGGTGGAGCCTGTGATGGCATCCAAGACAATCATGTGGATATTTCACATGGTGATTGCAACCACCAGAGCATGGAGGGAGGGTGGGAGTGGGGAGACCATAGATAAAGCAAACATATCCCTAGAAAAACTGAAGGGATGTGTCTGACCCTGGCAAAGCAGACGTTGCACCTCACGTCATATCGCTTTAGAGGTAGGGCACTTCTCCAGGCAGTGGAACAGCGTTCCATACTGGCCACATATGACGCAGGATGAGTGTAAAGCGTTAGAGCGCTCAGCCATATGGTACACCCGCCTCAGGCAGCGCCACACATGGGAATGGATATGAGGCTGCAACAGAGGATGGTGTGTGTATTTCCAAATAGTCTTCTGGGTCTCAAGGGAATAAGGTATTTCCACCATGTCCAGGTAGTCCACCCTGGATTGGACATGGGGCCGTGTGGGGATCAAGCCATCTTGAATGGGTAGCCCCTGTATCTCCTGTGTGAACTGAGGAGAGGGGCGGCCTCTCTGGGCTGTGTGTCCACAAATACGGATTCTCCACTCAGCACTCCACATGGAGAGGAGGATTCGTTTGAAGTGGGGTTTAATACATGAGGACCTGTGGCCGATGGGTGGGAAGCCAGATATTTCATCAAGGAGTGAGGGTTTGACGGATTGGTAAGGCCCAGGGCGTGGGAGAAGTTGGAGCGGGCCATGCGGGACCAGTGTTGGGAGGGGAGCATAGGGGCAGTGACAGCCGCAATCCAAGTGCCCAGGATCTTGGCAGCATGGGCTTTAAAGTCGAGCAGGCCCATGCCACCGAGATGACAAGGGCCAACCATGACCTCAAGCCGCACTGGCGGTGGGCGGCCTGACCATAGCCACCCTTGTAGAAGGGCATATATATCAGAAAAAACCTGGGGAGAAGGCGATAGCGTGGGCTCCAAACCAGACTTTGGAGAGGAGCATAGAGTTGGCTAAAACAACCCTGCCAGTAAGGGAAGTAGGGTGGGCTCTGAGGGGGCGATGCGCTTCATCACGTTGTCTAGAATATGACTTTCCATTACTTCTGAGGCATATCCGCCTGCCTCTATCCACACGCCCAGATGGCGGACAAGCCCTATGGTAGGGCGTGGCGCAAAGGGGAGCACAAGAGGGGCGGTGTGGGGTGAGCAGGGAAGGCGAGCATGTATGCAAGTAGATGGGCCAGGCGGGCACTAGTCACTGGGGCCCAGCAGGTTTGATACTGACCAAGGAGGATGATTTTGGTTTTAGAGGCGTTCAGTGCAGCATTACTTGCCCGGGAATACTCCTGAATGAGAGCTTCAAGCGCGCGTGCATCTTGATTATTAGACACCCCAATCACACATTCATCTGCAAATGCCATCATCTGGAATGGGGCTTGGCCTGGTGCATGGACCCCAGTGAGGCGGGCATTCACATTTCGAAGTAGTGGGTCAAGGCTGAAGTTATATAAGAGTGGTCTAAGGGGGTCCCCTTGGCGTAGGCCCCTTTGAGGGCGGACTACTTCTGTGAGGAAACCAGGGCCACGCACTGCCACTGTTGCAGATTCCGTAAGCATCATCGCCCAGCTGATGAAGCGAGGGGGCAAGCAGAAGTGGTGGAGGCAGGCCCTGAGGTATTCCCAGTTTACTCTATCATATTCCTTCTGTTGGTACAAGAATCCTAGTGCCCCAGAGGCTGTGGACTGGCATGCGTTAGCCACAGAGTGCACATTGTCCCAAATCGACCTTCTGGGTATGAAATCGAATTTTTCTGGGGAGATGGTGGCAGAGGCTATAATCCCTAGACGGTTAGCCATGATTTTAGTTAAAATTTTTGTATCCGTGCTAGTTAGAGAAATGGGGCGCCAGTTGGCTAGGTCTAGCTTATCCCCTTTCTTGAAGAGTGTAATGTTGAAGGCCTCTTGCCCTCCAGATAGAAGGCGCGTATCCAGAAGGCTCTGGTGAAGGGAGGCAAGCAGCAGTGGGGATATAAATATGAAGTACTTCTTATAGAACTCATATGGAATGCCATCAGGGCCAAGGAATTTACGTTTTGGTGCACCGAGGATGGTGGACCAGAGTTTGGCTGGAGTAATCAAATTCATTAACTCTGGGTATCAGGAAACGGTGTGGATGTGAGTGCTATTGAGAAATTTCGCCATTTTGGCCAGCTGACTTGGATCAGATTGGTACAAATTGGAGTAATACTTTTATATTTCGATCGCCACTTTGGGTGGCATATCCACAACGGAATCATCCAACCTCTGCACCTGTGTGCAGGCCACGCTCTGGCGTGGTGCAAAGAATTTTTTAAAAAAATGAGCGGAGCACGTGCTGCCCTCTGTAATGTGTTTGGCCCTGTACTGAACACAAACCCAATGTTTGTGTTGCCTTTCAAGTGCGTTGAGGTGGGCGGCTTCTTCTTCCCACTTCCAGCCCCAAGCAGTGCTGTAGCCCATGGCTGGGATGTTGGACTCCAGGTGTGCCAACTCTGCCAGAGCGCGCGAGATGACAGCTGATGTAGCTTGTGAGTGGTGGGAGGAGAGATGGCGAGCGTAGCAGATGGTAGCTGCTTTGAAGGCTGACCATGTGGAAATTGGGTCCGCACAAAATGGTGTAATAAACTCTTTTGTGAAGTCACTGATTCCACCCATGTGGAAAATCCTGGCGACGCGAGTTTGGGTGGGCGGAGTTTGCACTAATGTGGAGCCCTAGCCACTGTGATGGGTAAGTGGTAGGTTATTGAGACCAGCTGGTGGTCAGAGAAATCAATTTTTGATGCGCGGAAGTGGGAAATATGGGATTGAAATTTCACCGGCGTGAGGATAAGGTCAATGTGGGACATGGACCTTAATTGGCCGTTGTGGATGTGGGGGTGCATCATGTTCTCGAGCAGCGGAGCTTGCTGCAGCAGCGGATCTAATAACCCAAGGGTGGCCCTTAGAACGCGAAGTTCTACATGACCCTGAGGGGCATGGGATGAGGAAGGCCAACGGTCTGTGGATGTGTTTAACCAACAGTTTATGTCGCCAACTATGAAAGGGTCAGGGGGTAACAGAAGGGATTTGACCAACGAGAAAGATTCATGATGCTCTCATGCACAGGTTGGGGCATAATGTTAAGATAGCGTGCACTACATTGGCCCACAAAAATGTGACAATGAGGACTTGGCCATCGAGGAAGGATTCAGATGATAAAAGTTTAAAAAATTGTTTTTCTGAACAAGCATCCCACAGTGCTTAGACCAGAAGGATAGGGAAGGGAGGAGCGTGGTTTTCCAAGCATCACCGGAACCTTGTGGACAGTGGGACTCCTGGATGGCCAGGATGTTCACGGGTAGATTTTTTTGTAAAAAACTCAGTTTCCTAGCCCGGGATGGTGAGGCCTTGAGTCTGGTGATATTCAACATCCCTAAAGTGAAGGCTTCCCCCATTGCACCTTAGGTGTGAGGGGTGGGCACCTGGGCCCACCGGCCTCCTCTGGATCCCCATGGGCCTTCACAGCAGCACGGGTGTTTGCAGCAATGCTATCAGAAGATTTGTTAATTTTAGCAGACAGGTTTGCATTGGCTTTTGCCTTCACTATTGGTTTTCCCGCTGTCAACTAAATTTTTTGCAGTGCGGACGAGTTCAGTGCACTAACATTTGGGTCAAAAATAATTTTCAGGTAGGTTGGAGACCAAATTGGTTCAAATTGGGGCTTTGTTGCAAAGTTCAGGTGAGATTGAGTCGCCCATCGGATCCTCAGATTAGGCATCCCAATCTGTTTTTTGAGGGATTCCTGAGATGCTTCTGCTGCAAAGGTTTCAATGTCCTCCTGGCGTTGGGAATGTGAAGTAGCAGAGGTGACCTTGGCCGCTTCCTTGGCTGCGGCCCTGCGGGCCTGTTTGGCCTTCTTTCGCTCTTGAGGGGAGACAGCTTTACTAATAAGTAGCAGCCTTGTGCTCCCCACGGGAAGGCCTCTTTGGTACTGGTGGTTGATTCATAGTGAGCCTCCCCGTTGGTCATGGCCGCCGAGGGGTGCTCTTGGAATGTGATGCCCTCCTTGGTGGGGCATGCGTGTGCCTTATGGCTGAATGCATCACAGTGGGTGCAGATGGGGGGTGCGCTGTCTACGGTTACCCAGAAAGGGTGGGTGGTATGCCCTTTGTTTTTAATAAAAATGGAGTGCAGGATCTGGGTTAGGTCCTTTGCGATCTCCTCAGTTGGGGTCAGAACTGCAATGGCTTTGCTGGTGCACAGGTGTGGCATCAGCATAAAGCATTGCATTTCAAAGGATTGTATTTCGCCATATACAGTGAGACCAGCTTTCAGATGCTGTTCCAGAATGGCACGCTTGACTGTAGTGGGCAAAAAGTCAAACGTGAGGAAAATTTGGTTGGATTTTGTCCATCTGGTGTGCTTGGTTTTGATGACCCGCTGCCCTTCAGGGAGGTTGATCACTATGCGCACTGCAGCAGCTTCATCTGCTGCCTCCTTGTTTTTGAAACCGAGATCCAACCAACTGCATGACATGGAGTGAGGTGCGACATACACCGCGGTTGGGAAATGAGTGTGCACATCCCCACAAAATTTTTTCCACAACGCTGTTAGTTGAATATCCAGGAACACCCAGACTCCATATTCCTTTGGCAAGAGTGGTTTAGAGTGTGGCGTGTTGATGTACTGGTTACATCGCATCTGCCAAGTGAGGATTTCTAGGGAAATAGTAAATGCCAGTTTTTTATTTTTATCTAATCCGCCAGTTTCTCTGGGGCGTTTTCAAACGTTGGAAGTCGCGGGCCTACCACCTGTGCCTCTTACCTTACTTGCCCAACTGCTCTATGACATGGGCGCAGACTAATCTCCTCTGTGAGATTATCAAACTAAATTCGACTTGAATTGAAAAAGTTGCAAAAGTGATTGCAACGAGAGAGAAAAGTTCTTTTTTGCAAACAATGAAGAGATTGCAGAGACAGGTGATCTGGAGCATACTGACTTGGGCACGGGGACTTTATTTAATCTAAAACCAATATGGATACTAATTCAAAGTCAGGAATATAACCTGAGGCCTATTGTCAAATCCAATCATGAAGTTCGCGTTTTATGGGTGGACAAAGGGGAAAGAGAGGGTGATGGAAAGATTTGACCTTGAAAGAATTCTCCAAAGCCATCTGGGAGCTGCTTAGGAAATTGATCATTGACCTAAAAACAACCAAAGGCAGGCTACTGACTGATCATTCATGCGGATGATGGTTACCACTTCTTTGCCCATCTTAGTGAGGAGAATGGTTATGGCCAGAATTAATGGACGGTCAAATTATGTCAAGGAGACAGCAGATAAAGTTTAGACTGGCCTGCCAGTTAGGATGCAAAAGCCCCTGAAAGGTGTCCTGAATTACAGAGGCATTGCGCTTGAATGACGTTTAAATAGGATGAGAGATAAGTAACAATGGATTGCTGACGGGCTACCAATGTAAAAAGCAACCCAATAAAAACCCAAGCTGTTAAGACTTCAGGACTAATGAACTGGGGCAGAAGGAGATTTGAGATGGAAACATTTTTAAAGGCCTTGGCACAATAGGCCCAATTAACTATGGTGGGGATAAAGGCTAATGATATGACTGAGACAACCAAGTTGATATGTGGGCCATGGGGACACATTGCAGATTCAGGGTTTTCAGTAAGTAAAAAAAATCTTAAATTATAAAACAAGCATGAGAGGTTTTTTTGTTGAACTATTAATACAAAAATTATTGTCAATTTTCTCAGTGAGTTGCGACTGGTTAAATAGATGATTGATTTGAGGAATAGCTTGTGAAAAAGTGGGATTGGGGCCCTCAAGATTTGACCTAACCCAGAAAACTTTGGGCAATGGGGGGGAGAAAATGAATTATTCTAACCCAACTTCAAAATTATCAGTGGTGGGCTAAGTTGCTGTCAGTTCATTCATGGAAACACAAGTTACAGACTTTCTGTGGTTCTGCCACGTGAAGTGATGATGTCTCGGACAATGGGAAGCAGGAACCTCCCAAAAACCTCATGTAGGGGAGCTCCCAAGAGGTTAATAATAGGTTTAAGCCCAAGCTGCCCACACCCATTTGCTCTGGTGTCTGCTTTACCAAGAAGAAAATATCAGACTGTCAGACAATTACCTTTGCGTTATAAATATAGAATGCTGTTGGTTGAGTACTTCCAAAAAAGGAATTCAAACATTTGCATCTTTCTGATGTCATTAAGAGTACGTTTATTAAAAATAATAATGCGAAAGTTGAGGAAATCAGCCAAAATCTCCTTGGCCAATTCTCAGTGGAACCCCGTTAATCAGGGAAACACCAGTTCAAAACCTGTACGGGCACTAGAAGTAAAATTGGCTGGTCAGATTACTCTGACCTCACCACAGACCTTGGGGTACTATTGGAAGGCACCTCCTCCATCACCCCAAAGTCCTACAACGCACCTATGTGGGGACCCCCCTTTTATAGGCTTGGCAGGGGTCCCCCAAGGCACAAGAAATTTTGTGGGCGGTAATTGGCTCAAGTACATAAAAATGTTACCTCATGGGTACATACTAGCCAACCAAAATTCCTCTTCTTTCATTCCGCTGCCTTGAAGCAAGTTCCCAAGTTGTGATATGCTCTTCCTGCATATTTCCTAATTTAGACTAGGTTCAGATACTCTGAACATATTCCCAAATTCCCCCAGAACCTCAAAATTACTTTAGTAACTAGATTATTCAGAGGTTGAGGATCATTGTTCTTCCCTTTTATAGCGTTCTAATAAAAATCATAAAAATCCAAATTTTAGTAGCGCTTTATTTATTTATTTATTTAAATTTTTATAAAATTTGTGGAATCCAGCAGGCGTCAAGCACCAGAGAGCAAGAATCAGCTGGATCCCACAAAATGGTGCTCACTACAGGTGATCCCTGTATAATAAGAATTCTTGCTCTTGAGGAGCAACTTGCCAGCGCCTTATCCCATCTTGAAGAGCTGAAGCAGCGCTCTTTTAAACTCCCTCTGAAAGAAAAATAAACCCTGAGAAGGAAACTTCAAAACTTTCCTCTATGTTTATAAAGCTGCCATTTATGGCACTAGTGATATGCAAAAAGCTAAGTACATCCTACCCTGTATAAGCCACCTAGCACAAGAATTTATAGCTCCTTACCTGAACCCTTCGCTCACTTGGGCAGAAGTGAAGGAGGCTCTTGTGGCTGAATTCGGATCCAAGCAGTGTCTACTCGGGGAAAAACAGGCTTTTATGCGCCTTAGTATTTATAAGGGTGAACCACTTCTTGCCTTTGCTGAACGATTTTACCTCGCTGCGCAAAGGTTAACAACCTCTAACATGCTCACCCTTGATGGAGCTATCGCCGCCCTGCTAACTGGAATAGCTTCTCAGCCCTCTTTAGCCAGGCATATTATCCCAGTAAAACGCCATTTTCAAAATATCCGTGATTTAAAGGGGGCGTTAGTAGATGTTGCCAAATTCCATTCATGTGCAACAACCAAGGAAGTTGAGGTGATTCCTCCAGCTATCAATTTTAGGAGCTATCATTAGAGGATCGGTTGGAACCTGCTCCCTCTGTGCAACCTAAAAAGGTTATCACTCCTTCTTCTGAATCAAAGCCTTGTAAGGTAGTAACAACCATCCATCTGCACAAGCTCACTAAAGCAGCTGTGCCTACCACTCCAGTTACGCTGGTAAAAGCGTGCCCTAAGGTTATTCAAACTCCTGCTTTCATCGCGGCCTTGCCAATTGTTTCGTATACCCTTGGGGAGGAACCTGAGGGGAGTTATGATGACATTGGTTACTATATTGGGAGCCCCCGCTGAATTAGAGGTTCCTGATCATTTGAACGCTGGAGGAATAGATGAGACCACCATCCCTTAGGAAATGTACCTCAGTCAAATCCTGGGGTGTCCACAAGTGATTGACACTGCCAGTGATGGTGAACAATTCCTACCTGGCTTGATTCGACCTCTTCAGCGTGTTCATCACTTAAAATCTATCATAATATCTACCCTGAGACGGCTAGAAAACTCACTTCCAACTTCCGGCTCAGGAAGTCTTAGCCTTGTCACCTAACTTTTGGAGGAACACTTACTAAGGTTGAAGTAGTCATTCAAAAGGTCCAAATATAGGCCATCTTGGACACTGGCTCCCAGTCAACGTAATCTCTACTAAGCTTATTGAGAAAATAAAGCTAGCGCTTGACTTGGAGTACACGCAAGAATTTGGAACAGCCGGCCTTAACAATACCCGTGCTATTGGGACATATTCCTCTCTTCCCATTTGAGTTGGGAAGCTTATCCTATCAGCCCCTGCTGTGGCTTTGGACAATAATGCATATGATATGCTCATCGGCACTCACTTTTTTGATTGAGTATGAAGGAATAATCAACCTGAAGCAAGGGGTCCTCTCATTACTCAAATATGAAGTTCCGTTAGTCCTATCCAATAAAGAGTCTAGTAAGCATGAATACTCTTGCCTGGTTGAATATCCCCTCTCAGAGATACCTTTGACTTATACCACTTCTGGGCGCAACAAAAAGAAGCTTCTTGATTCAGTGGATGCTAGAGAAGGTATCCCTTTGTATGCTGCAGATGAGGTCGTGATCAAGCCTGGTGAACAACGAGTGGTTGACACAAAAACCACGCTTCATATCTAACGCCACTGTTTGTTGCACCTCGTTAGTATTGATGGCCTCAGCCCCTTGGAGCCTCGGGTATTGCCCGGCATTCTTAACCCTGCTTATCAAAGGCCATTACTTTGCTATTGGGGAACCTCACCTCCAAGGTCATAGTTGTAAAAAAACACCAGGAGATTGGAAGAGGCTTGTTAGTCCCTGTGGAGGACATTGAACAAATTTACTCCATTGGTACTATGATGGATATGGACCCACCAACTGAAAACCTGGTATGTACCTTACTAACGTCCATATCTCGGAAGAGCTGACCCCAGATGAGCTGGAAAAAGTTCATACTCTTATTGATGATTTATTGACATATTTTCCAAATCTGATACCAACTATGGCCACATGAAGGGTTATGCCAATCCATTGATGTGGTTGATACCCATCCCATTTGGTCAAAGCCTTATCACAAATCAAAAGTGGAAGATCAGCAAATGAGGACAGCACTTCAGCAGTTATTCAATGCGGGGTTGTTAGTTCCTTCACAAAGCCCCTGGTCTTCCCCTCTCTTGCTAATAAAAAGAAGAATGGAGGACATTAGATAGTCATTGATTACCACAGGTTAAATAACCTCACAAAAAAGGATAGCTATCCTCTTCCTCTTATTGATGACGCCTTGGCCAACTCTCAGGCTCTAATTTCTTTTCTGCTATGGACTTAGCTAGAGGCTATTGGCAAATGGACCTTTCTCCTCAAGATCAGGATAAATGCGCTCTTATCTGTAGTGAAGGTCTCTTTCAACCCACATGATTACCTCAAGGGTTGTGCAAAGCACCTGCCTCATTCCAGCGTGCAATGGATCACATTTTAAGGGACCTCAAGTTGACTTGTGTCATCATCTATCATGATGACATCACGGTGTTCTCAAAAACCTTTAATGAACATCTTGATCACTTGAAGGAGGTGTTTCAATGGTTACTTCAATATAATATAAAGTTGAATCCCTCAAAGTGTACCATCTTCCAAAGTAAATTGGATTTCCTCGGCCACGCCATTTCACAAGAAGGTATTCAGCCCATGCAGGACAAGGTCGAAGCCATCTCAAAAATGCCGGCCCCTAAAAATTAATGGGATATACAGGTATATTTAGGGATGATAGGTATTACCATCAGTTCATCCCTAAGTTCTCCCAACTAAGTGAGCCCCTTGTCCGTCTATTAACAAAGAATACCCCTTTCTATGGGGTGCTGAGAAAAAGGCCACTTTTGAGATGATGAAACAGCTATTACAACAACGTCCTATCCTATGGAACCCAGATTATAACAAACCTTTCATCTTTTTTTTCACTGATGTCTTATAATATGCTGTTGGGGCCATCTTAGCCCAATTATATGAATATGATGTAGACCATCCAGTATCCTATTTTAGTAAGATGCTGTCAAAAGCAGAATATAACTACAGTGTAACTGAGAAAGAGTGCCTTGATGTTCTGTTGGCTGTAAAGCACTACCTCCCTTTTCTCTATGAAACCACCTTTACTGTAGTTACCGACCATGAATCTCTAAAGTAGTTACAGAACATGAAAGATACTACTGGTCGGCTAGCTCGCTAGGCTTTAAAGCTCCAGCCTTATGACATGAAGATTGAACACTGTGCTGGAACCTGTCACTTGAATGTTGATGGGTTGATTCAGCTACCAGTCCTTCACTTGGATAACAGTGAGGCAGAGAGGTTACATGACCTTTTAATGACCCCCAGTGAATGGGAGGATGAGGATGAGCCTGTTCAAAAGATGTTAGCACGGCATTCCCATAACATTAAAGTTGAAGATTGGAAGTTGTATAAACAGGTGGGGACAAAATGGCTACCTTACCTTCGACCCTCATAACGTGCACCTGCTATCCTAGAAGCACATTCTACCCTAGGTCATGGAGGGGCAAGGAAAACGTATGAATGGATTAAGGATCGGTTTTACTGGGATGGAATCTTTTGTTGATGTTTTGGAAGCTGCCTTACTTGAAGAAGCAATCTGGATTAAAGTCTAGATACCAATATCAACCAACTACCCCGCAACAACCATTCCACACCATAAGCTTAGATGTAATAGGTCCCCTTCCTCAGTCTACTAATGGAAACAGATTTATTATAGTAGATATTGACCACCTCAATAAGTGGGTTGAAGCCGTGGCTCTTCCTGCTCAAACATCTAAGGCCACTGCCACCTTTTTACATCAGCACATCTTCACTCGTCACGGTTGCCACCAAGTACTACTCTGCGATAATGGCAGGAACTCCACCTCCAGAATAGTCAAAATTCTGGCCACTTCCATGGGATCACAACAACTTTTCTCAGCTCCGTATAACCCATCCACAAATGGGACTGTGGAAAGAGCAAATGGAACCTTGGTTCTCATTCTTTGCAAACTAGCCTCATCTGATCCTCTTCACTGGGATCAATATTTACCTAGTGCTCTTATGGCATACCAGATTAGCTATCACCAGATTTTGAGTATGTCTCCATTCCATGTCTTGCATGGGTGGGAACCAGGCATACCTGCCTCTTAGCTAAGGATGTATTCTCTTCTAGAGTTGAGGAACCAGAAAGTTATATAAAATTGGCTCAACGCATAATTCAACTCCAATCTGAAGCTATGAACAATTTAGCCAAAACAGTAACAAAAGAAGGGCAGGCTGAAAATGAGTCATAACCCCCTTACCCACTTTCCAAGTTTCCAACATGGTGTTGTACTACCATAATTGCATCACCCCTAGAAGAGGTAAACTTGGAAGAATTTGTGAGGGTCCTTTTACCATTATTTAAAAGAGAGGAAACGTGTACTCTATCAAAAATCTAGTTACTGGTATCACTATTAATTGAATACATGGCCGTTTCCTTAGTCCCTAATCGTCCCCCAACAATCTTGAGGGGGTAATGTCAGACATTTACCTTTGCAGCCTAAAAATAAGAATGCTGTAGGTCGAGTTCCACCAAAGAAGGAAATATCAGCCATTTGCTGTTTTCTGATGTCATTAAGAGCTCATTTATTAAAAATAATAATTTGAAAGTTGAGAAAATCCACAAAAAGCCCCTGGCCAATTCTCGGTGGAAACCCATTAATTAGGGAACACCAGTTTGAAACCTGTACGGGCACTAGCAGTAAAATTGGCTGGTCAGATAACTCTGACCTCACCACAGACCTTGAGGTTAACATTGTAAGGCACCACCTCCATCACCCAAAGTCCTACAACGCACCTATGTGGGGACCCCCCTTTTATAGGCTTGGCAGGGGTCCCCCAAGGGTTAAGAAATATTGTGGGCGGTGATTGGCTTAAGTACATAAAACGTTACCTCATGGGTACATAATAGCCAATCAAAATTTATCTTCTTTTGTTCCGCTTCCTTGAAGTAAGTTCCTGAGTTGTGATACGCTCTTCCTTCATATTTCCTAATTTGGACTAGGTTCAGCTATTCCAAACATATTCCTAAATTCCCCATCAGCCCTCAAAATTGCTTTAGATACTAGATAGTCAGAGGTTGAGGATCATTATTATTTTTTTAATGCGCTTCTAATAAAAATCTTAAAAATCCAAATTTTAGTAGCGCTTTATTTTTATTTAATCAAAGTAAGCTGACCAGGGGACAGACATTACCGAATATATGTGAAACTAAGAGAATAACTAAGAAATATAAAAATTGGGCACCCCAGGGTACTCAAGTTACCCCTGTTGCCAGAGGGACTGTCAGGTATGGGGGGTTGGTGCATTACTCCGAGGGGGTTTCCCCTGCTATGGAGCAGGTGCGAAGGAAAGAGTCTGTGTGGAGGAACCAGAGTGGGAACCATGATTCTATGAGCGCTTTTTGTCTTGGTCTCATATATCCATAGAGCCAGGCTTGGAGGTGCTCTAGTAAGTGGACATGGAATCTGTTAATAATCCCATTAATGGTTGGGACCGTGCCCTTGAATGCATCTAATGCAATCATGTGTATTGTCCACATTGCAATGGGTATTATTAAGGAGCGGAGTGTAGATGGGATTGGTGACTCGATCTGGAGCGCGAAGATACTCTTTGATATCGAGAATTCCTGTTCATTTTGAATCTTGAGCAGGCGTGCGACTTCCTGCCATATAGCTTTGGTTGGGGGCATGTTTCTAGGCGGTGATGTAAGGATCCCTCCCCTCCACATATTGCACATGTTTTGTGGAGGGAGTTGAGCGGTCTGCCATCCTATAGGTCCTTCTCAAACAGCGCCAGGCGTTTGCTCTTATCCTTGGTTGTAGGAGTGGGTGGTGTGTCATTTTCCATATTGCTTTCTGTGTGGTTAAACCATAGGGAATGTCTAGCATATCTAGGTATTCTATCCTAGCTATGCTTGGGGTTGTTGCGAGCATATCCCTCTGGGGGTGGTTTTCTGGGTTTCTTAATTTGAATTGGGGGCTGGGTCGTCCCCTTCCCTGTATGGTACCCATGTTCTCTATGGTCCATCCCATACAGCGGATAGTTCGGAGGATATGTTTGAAATGAGGGGAGGTTCCATGTGGACCTGTTGCAGTAGGGTGCTTGGCAAGGTATGAAAGTAGTCTGGGTGGACTATGTGGGTTGGTTAATTTGAGCGCCTTTGCAAAGTTAGTCCTTGCTGCTCTGGACCAATGTTATTGCGGGAGGTCTGAAGCAAGGATTTCCTTTATCCAGGTACCTAGGATGTGATTAGCATGGCTCTCAAAATCTATTAGTCCCATGCCTCCGCTTGAGCGTGGGCCAAATAGTGTTTCTATCCGTATAGGAGGGTGAGAGCCAGGCCACAGCCAGCCCTGGATAAGCGCGCGATTTGAGGTTATAAAGGTAGGTGAGAAGGCTATCGCATGGGCCTGGTACCACAGTATTGGGAGGATGAGCGAGTTAGCAACTGTAACTCGTCCTATTAGTCCTGGGGTTCTTCCCTTGAGGGAGGCGACGCGTTTGGATACCCGTTGTAACAGGTTACTTTCCATTGTCTCATTAGCATATCCCCCTGATTCTAGCCAGATTCCAAGGTGTCAGACAGGAGTGGTGGTGGGAGGTGTTGAAAAGGGTAATATAATTGGGTTTTTTCTTCAAGTGTTGGTGTGAGGTTCTGATGTTGTGGCCCAATTGTTTGTGTATTTGCCTAAGAGGATGATTTCTGTCTTCCTTTTGTTGAGCGATGCATTGCTCACCTTGGAGTATTCCTCTTGAGTTTGTTCCAGCTGTCGGGCATCTTCATTGTTTGCTATACCTGCTACGCAGTCATCTGCAAAGGCCAGTATCTTGACTGTTGGTTGTCCTTGTGCGGTTATCCCCATGAGACGTGAGTCAGTTACTCAGAGGAGTGGGTCAAAGCTGAAATTGTATAGCAGTGGGCTGAGGGGATCCCCTTATTTGAGCCCTCTTTGTGGTTTAATCTTGTTTGTTAGGATTCCAGGGCCGCATTCAGCCATGGTTGCAGATTCTGTTAGGATCATAGCCCATTTTATGAATCTTGGTGGGAGTTTGAAGGCATGTAGACATTCTTTTAGGTATGGCCATCTAACACGGTCATACGCCTTTTCCTGATCCAAGAAGACTAGGGCACCAGTTGCTTTGGATTGGCAAATGTTTGCAACAGGGTGAATGTTGTTCCATATTGAACGCCCTGGTATAAACCCAAACTGGTTGGGTGATAGGACGTCAGATGCAATTGCGCCTAATCTAGCTGCTAGAATTTTTGTTAGAATTTTTGTGTCAGTGTTGGAGAGTGCAATTGGGCGCCAGTTAGCCAGGTCCAACTTGTCACCCTTTTTATACAAGGTTATAAAGTAGGATTCATGGCCTCCTGGTAATAGGTGTGTTTCCAACAAACTCTGATTCATTGACGCCAATAGGAGGGGGCGATTTGTTGAAAATATTTTTTGTAAAATCTGTAGGGTATCCCATCAGGCCCTGGGCATTTCCTACGTGGTGCACCACGAATTGTCTCCCAAAGCTCCTCCCGTGTGATAAGGGTTGTATATTGTAATTTGGTGGTGTACTTTGTATCATGGCTGTTTGAATAAATTCTTTAATTTTTTGCGGATCTGTTGGCATATCGCGATATAATTCGGTGTAATAGTGGTGTACTTCCGCCTTGACCTCCTCAGGGTCAGTTGCCACAGTGCCATTGGTCTTGCGGACCTGTGTGCATGTGGGCTGGTTTCCACGGGAGTGGAATTGGCGGAAAAAGTATGTTGAACAGGTTTCGCCTTCCTTTATGAACTTACCTTTGTTCAATACTTTGATTCTGTGTTGGTGTTCAAAGATGAGATTGTTAAGTTAGGCTGAAATTTCTGCCCATTTGCGTCCCCAATTAGGGCTATAGCCAGATCTTGGAGTATTTATTTCCAGGTGGTATAGTTCTGCCAAGGTACGCTTGATTGTGGCTGTGTCCACGGTGTACTTGTGTGATGCAATATGTCGGGTTTTGTTGATTAAATCATTTTTGAAATTTTCCCATGTTCCGATGGGATCCAAAGTGAATGGGGCTGTGAATTTTGGGTTTGTAGCCTTGTTTTCAACCCAGTCAGATATCTCAGGCAATCTTATATTTTCTGGGTGAAGCTTTCTCCAAGGCGACACCTGTGTGTGGGATTGGGCTGGCGCTAACTGCACCATAACTAATCGGTGATCAGAAAAATTGATCTTTTTTGTTGTAAATTTAGAGATTCTTGAGTGGTGGGATTGTGGGATGATGATGTGGTCAATACGACTCATTGATATGAGCAGTCCCTCACGTATGTTGGGTCTTATCATATGGGGAATGATTGGTGAATTAGGAGGAAGAGCATCCTGTAAGCCAAGAGATGCCTTCATTGTGCGATATTCAATGTGTCCAGGTGGGTATCCCCTGGGATTAGGCCATCAATCTGTATTGGGGTTATCCCAGCAGTTGAAATCGCCTAAAATGATGATATTGGTGGGAGGGTGAGGGTAAAAAATTTTTCAAAAAAATTTTCCCTCAGTTGCAGTGCATGGTGCGTAGATACATGCTAATGAAATTATTTCATCTTGGCATGTGATTGTTGCTACCAGGACTCAACTGTGCAAGTGTGATGATGAATTTGTAATTTTAAATTTTTTGTTGTTTTAGACTATCACCCCACAGTGAGATGTCCATACTGATTGTGATGGTGTGACCCTGGTTGACCAGGATTCTTCTTCCCCTTGTAGGCAGTGGGTTTCTTGGATGGCCAAGATGTCTACAAGAGGTTTTCTCAGGGATGCCAGCTTTTTGGCTTGGGACGTATGAGCCCTGGCTCCCGCGATATTTAACGTCCCTATTGACACTGAGGTGCCTGTGGCGCCTCAGGAGCGGTTGGGAGGACCCTCTGGTCCTATCCCACCACGGCTCATTTTGGCCATGCTCCGCGTCTGTACTCCAACTCTTTCACTGCCATTGTTGGTTCCCTTGATCTGACCCAATGATTCAAGGGAATTGCGGTTTTTTGCATTTGTGTCAACTTTTCCTGCACAGGTCTCATGTTGATTTGATGCGGGTTGTTGATTGGATTTTATATTTTTGAGGTTCAACTTTGTTGCATTGTGCACCGCATTTTCACCCAAATTGCTATTGCATTATTCCTCAGTATGTGCATGACTGATGACGCTTTGTGGCTCAGTCTGGTTACTGTGAAAATTTTCAACCTGGACATATTGTTCTGATTAGTTGGTTCAGTGAATAACTGAAATATCCTCCTGAATTTGTCCATGGTTAATGGCAGATTCCGCGTGTGCCGCCGCTTCAGCCGCTGCTCTCTTGCAGGCTTTTTGTGCTGCTTTACGCTGTTTACTTGTAACAAGGTCCACGATGGAGTATAGTCCATCTTCACCCCAGCGGAATGGGTGGTGGCCATCAGTCATTTTGGCGAAGTTTTCATTATCTTCGTCCATAGCTTCTTCACAAAAATCATTTTCCATTAAGCCCTCTTTTACAGGGCATGCATGTTCCTTGTGGCCCAGTGATCCACAGTGGTTGCATATGGGTGGTGCACATTCCGGTGTAACTTGGATTGCAGCTGACTGGCCCCCATCTGTGAAGTGAAATTCTGCTGCGTGGGGAATTCTGGATAAATCCTCTTCCACTTCTGGGAAGGGGTTGATTACAGCAATAGCTTTGCCCGTGCACAGGTTGGGCATTAAGCGAAATCGCTGTAATTCAAGTTGTTGGATTTCTCCATAGGCCACAAGACCTTTGCGGAGCTCCTCCTCGATTACCTTATGAGGAAGGTTGGTGGGGAGCGAGTCAAAGGAGATGAAAAAAGTTTTCGCTTTGTTCCATCTGGTGCGCGCGGTGCACACAATTTTTTTGCCCTCAGGGAGGACAATTTCCATGCAGATTTTTGCTGCAGCATCAGCTTCATTGGCTGTTTCAAAACCAATATCGATCCAGCTGCATCCCATGTTGTTGGTGGCTACGTACACTGCATGAGGGAAAAGTGAGGGCTGTGCCTCACATGTTTTCTCCCACAAGGTTGGTGACTCATCCCTAGGAAGAGTCTGATCCCGTGTTACACCTTTGACAAAGGTTGGTTGAATTGAATGTACATGTATTGCGCGTGCTTTACAGTAATTACCATAAACCCAGATGGTGACTGAGTTTGCGATTTCTTTGCATATTGGGTTCCTGGCCCCCCCCAGGGCGTTTCTTGCCCTTAGTTGCACCGTTAAGCGCACCGCTTGCCGCGACGCTCGCCCATGTTGTATTATTTTTGTTATTAAAGTCGCCCATCTTTCCTGTGTGTGATTATCCAAGTTTGCTGTTCGAATCAAATCATAGTAACTAAAGTGATTGTTATGAGAAAGAAAAGCTTTAGTAGCGCTTTATTCATATTCTTAAAATTTTATAAATATTTGTGGAATCCAGCAGGCGTCAAGCACCAGCGAGCAAGAATCGGCTGGATTCCCACTCAGACAAAGATTTTGATGTTTCTGTGGTGGATTTTAAACTGTTGGGTATATTACCAATGGGTGATGCCTTCTGTGAGATTTGCCAAAGATTTGACATTAGCTGCTTTACTCCATGATAGTTCAGCCCATTGGGCTTTGTTGCAAAAGGGTTTGGGGCTCTCAGACCTTAATACCAAAGGCATATTGCCCTCAACTTTATTTGAATCTTTTATCACAAGTGAATTCTGACTCTTGGATAGCTTGGCTTTGATCCTTTTAATCCGCTGTACTAATTAATCTGAGGTTAATACCGGGATGGGTAGTGAGATTTTTAAAGGGACAGCTGTTAATCATCACTCATCCACCACATGGGCAAGATCGCCTTGTGAGATGAAAGGGGCATCTGACCTTCTCAGACCTTTTTTGATGGGAACAGGAACGCCACTTGGTCTGAATGGAAGTGGTGCTCCCCCAGACTTACAGAATGCTTCCTAACCTGTGAGCAATTAAATCTGACAGAACTTGGCAAACTGGGCTCCTGCATCCACTACAACAAGATGACAGACCATGGACATGGTATCAGTTAAATTATAGTCAGACTACCCTCTTCAAAAGGGTTTGATGGACATGCTAGTCATGGAAAGGTTTACCAAATTTTTCCTGTTTATTCCATGCTTAACTAGAACCACTGTGGAAGACAGAGCCCATTCATTAGTAACTTCGTCTTTATCATGTTTGGGGTATTACAGGAGATAATTGGTGTTGAAATTTTTTATTCTAAATATTATGTGACTCCATTCGTGTGCCATACCAAACAGTATGAAGACCACTGGCTTTTGATTTTTTTGCAAGCTTTGGAAACCTTTCCCTATAAATTCGAAGTGTAACTCACTAACCCAGAAGACTCACTTTTTTAATGAAGCTTGATCATTCGAGCAGTTGTGTTTTGTATTTTTTTAAAAAAATTCAAAAATTGGCTTTAATTATGGCTCAGAGGTCCTCTTTGGGACTTGTCCAACAATTGTGGTTTAGCAGCCTCTAATGACTCCCTTGAGGTTTCTCCTCTTCATTCCTTCCAGTTCACCATTGTGGCTTCTATTACCCAAGTTTTCACGGAGTTTACATCTAGTTCAAGGTTGGGAGTTGATTGCGCAACCACTCCAGGTGTTTTATCCCAGCACCCAACCTCTGAGGAACTTAAGTCCCACCTCTACAAGCTAAGCAAAACTCTGTTCGCTAAAAACTTAATAAAGATGGACAAATGAAATATTAGTTGTGAAAATATTTTATCAAGAGAGAGATTAAACTATTTATAGGCATTTCTTCCCTGTCCGCATAATTGGCATTTATTGGCAGTATTGTCAGAGCTCATTGGCAATCCTCCCTGCTTAGAATTTTTCAGCACTTTTACTCACAATAGTTATCATCATTGAAAGTCCTGATTGCGCAGTTCTTAATTTGTTGTAATCCTAATTAATTAAATATATTCACACCCTTGTCTCAAGGCGTCAGTGTCGAATTAAACAAAATTCTGTCAGGGATGATACCCAATACTCTTGTGAAGTCAAAATGTGATTAGACTAGGTTGAATTAATATCAAATGGTTTGACTTCCTTGGCATAAGTTGTCAGTGTCAAATTGACTATAAACCTATCAGTATTGTTTCCCAATACTCTTGATGTCAAATTTGAGCATTTCGCCATCTTAATTGATAATATAAATTATCTCAACATACTTTGCTTCAGTCACCAGTTTTGAGACCCACCAATTTCCTATTAGGGACAATCCTTAATACTTTCTTGATACTGCAGATCAAGATAGCTCGACCCAACCAAATGGGGAGCACAATTTGGGGTTGTTATCATTATATTATGAATTGAACTTAGCAAACTAATCAGCGTGTATCTTTCATTAATTATTACACTAATTTTGTTAATAAGCAAGGAATATCACCTGGTTAGAAATCCAACAATTGGTGATAGGGGACCACAGTTTGCATTGTGATTCTGGAGGCCCTGTGTGAAATAGTTCTTATAAAACCATTTCAATTATTGGTTTATCATCCCCAGTTGATGAACAAACTGATAGAACTAAAATAGTCCCTAAAGCAATAAATCCGGTGCTATGCTTCTGATTCTCAGGATACCAGGGCTGGAGAACTAGCCTTAGCCCAGTTCTCGTACAATAATTCCATGCAAACTCTATTGGAATGTCGCTGCTGTATGCCAACTCAGGCTATGACCAAAACTTTTCAATCAGGCCCAAATTCACACAAATATTCCTACAAAGTTTAACTTTGTAACACACATTTAGAAAAGACACCATCAGGTGCAGACGAAAATAATGAAAGCCTCCAAGGATGTTGAGTGTTTCACTAATCAAAAGCTGAGAGCAGAGCCTGAATATCTGTTAGTCAAATTGACGATGGCGGATACAAAAATCTTTACCTCAAGGTACTCTGCTGTAAACTGTCCTAAAAAAGGGCTGGACTGTTCCCTATCTGAAAACTCTTAAACAATGGGTCCTTTTAAGTGGATTTTACCCCACTAAAAAATTAATAAATATTTCCATGCGTCAGCACTTTCACATTTATATAAAAAAACCTGAGGAGCTCAAATCCCTTGTTGATAGAGGGAATGCTGAGTTTGAGATGGAGGAAATCTTGAGTTTGAGGAAATTTAAACTGGGAAAGCAATTCTTGGTAGAATGGAAAGGGTACCCCGCCTATAACAACAGTTGGGTTCAGCCCACAATTGTACCAATTGTTGGGATCTAACCTTCAATTTCAATGCATAAATCCTATTGCCACAACGCCTGCCATTATGAAACCCTGACCCTCACAGCCGTTAAGCTTCCCTTACCTTACAATAAACTACACCTTTATATGGGCTCCAGAGAAAATAGTAGACCCTGTCCTTTTTAGGAAGGGTAATTTAAGGATCCCAGCTGCCCAAAAAAACATTTTGATTCAACCTTATTAATTGAATAAGGGAAACGTCTCCAAGCCCTTCCATTTCAATAATTAGCAGATTTGGGGCACATCCTTGATGAATAGTGGTTTCTGCTGAGGATCTTTTCTCAATTTTACAATAAGTAAAGGATGAAGTGGAGGATTTCGCCAGGAAGTGATTTGGCCAAAGCCTATGTCATGAAAATTACAACAATCTGTGATGGAATATGAGAATGATTGGATCGATCAAGACTGATGTCCTAACAGGAATTTCAGCCCAAAATTAATCTGGCAATGATCCTCAAAAGGAAAGAAAAATCTTGTTAAAAAAGATGCAAAGTACAATGACATGCTGGAACCCCAATATAAGAGAAAAATTTAGCAACAGGAACTGCAATTCAAGGCATCTGGAGTTTTAAGCCAAGCCATGTTAATAGTCCAATCATTTTTGTAAGATTTTTGTGCCCAGTTTTAAGAGATGTTCCCAAGTTCCCACCGCTCATTTCCCTTCAGTTATAAAAACCCAGTTCTATGATGATGGTAGAATGCTGGGTTATTTTGTACTATCCTTAACCACCTTTAATTTAACCAAATTTATTTAATTTTTAAAGCTTAAACTAATCTGATGATCCTCAGAGAACCAACTCAACCAATGGCTGGTCCACACTCAAATGTATCAGTAATGATGGTTGCTGTCACATTGGTTATCTCAGCTGTTGTCTTTCTCAGCATGGAAACCCTTAGGAGTAATACCCTACGAGATTTACAAGATGCCTTAATCTGGCAAAATGACAATTGAGAATCAAAATAAACGGAATGAACAAATGCTCAACAAAATTAGTCTAAACTATGAAAAAAATGCAAATGATTAAAATGTTGCATCTCAGGGAGACTTTGTTATTATTAAATCAACAATTGATTAACACCCCTCAGTATCAAGTACGTGCTCAAAAGTAATGAGAATACAGCCATAATTAAACCAAGGGGTCAGATTGACCCATTACTTAATCCTATTCTCCCCAATCATAGAGAAAATGGGAACAAAAGATTCAGCAGATGCTACCTGAAGCAAAATGGCTGTGATTGAACCTGATGTGACCATTGTTGTCACATGTTATCAGGTGCATATTCAACTGAGTTGGGAGCCCTAGCCATTTGGAAAATAGCAATGGATGGAACAATCCCCTCCTGCTGACGCTGGAAATTGACCCCTATATTTAAAGTGTGGTGGAGATTACTTCCAACGATCAGCTTACTGGTCAGAGCAGTAATGAAGTTCATAGACCAATAATTGTGCACTTGTCTCCACATGCTCTTATTCACATGCCATCAGAATGGCAATGCCTTGAGGACTATGGATTCTATCATGAGTATTGGAGTACTTGCAATGGTTGCTAATTTTTTCTTTGTCACGTCAATTGCATGACAGTCAGTAAGTTTAGTATATAGTCAAACCAAAATAAACCAAATAAAATAAAGAATAAACTAATGCCAAGGGCCATCATTGATTATAGTATAAAATTACTCCAGTAAAATCAGTCAAATAAATAAACTAATTATTTTATATTGCTTTATTGTTTTTAATATAACTGGTCTAATCAAATCAAAGAAAATATTATCAACCTCTTATAAAAACCATTTAGCTTAATATACAAACCCAAGAATATATAACCGCTTAGCCAAAATGATAAAGACTAATTACAGTCCCATAAACCATTTTTAAAATTAAACGAGGTAGGTTAACCTTGGGACAAATATACCACACTGATTTTTTTGCCTGTGCTGGTTTTGAACCTTTATCAATCAAAACCTGACGCATAGTGGAGCAGGAACCACCCCGCTATCCTACCACTCCTCCCTATAAACCATTTTTTACATTCTAGCACTAGTGGTGCCCAACCCAAATGGGGGAGCCACCAAGCATCTTTATTTTACAAAATGAGACAAACAAATGGATTAATAGAAATAAAAAATCCCTATTATGGAACCTCAGTTAACAGCCTAGGAAGAAATATCAGAAGTTGGGGAAGTTTTGGGGATAATTTGTCCAGCGCCCATTTTAGTTAATGACCATGGTGGACAACCTTGGGGTAGGAGCATCAGCAACATGTGGCATGAGGTATAATTGTGGGTTTTCTTTGTTGATGAGCCTGGAAGTGTCCATTGCTTCAACGTATTGAGCAAGTCAGTGCTTAGAAAAAGTGATGAGAGCTGGAACACAAGGATTGACTTGATGCACCTGTGGCTTTGGGAAATTGGGGTCATAAAGAGAAGTTTTTGCAGCATTGATGCAAGTGTGGCTTGCATCAAAAACAAGCTCCTCAATTATATACTTCGCATCTTACTCAAAATCACAATTAAAATTGGGGGTAGGAATACCTTTAACAAGGGGCTTCATTGCCCCATAAAGTTGCTGGCGAAGTAGGGTGCTGGCAGGGGAAGCTGCAGCCTTAACTGCAACTATATTAATATTTCTATAATTTGGAAAACTTTTTTGAGGGCAAAAATGGTGGGAATACAAATTGAGAGGGTCAACAAAGTACTCCTCCAAAGTAAAATCAAGTTTCACATGGTACAGCTGTTTCTACTCATAGATCCATTAATGATCCTTAAATGGATTGGATTCAGCCAGAGTTGGGCCAATCAGCTTTTGCGGGGAAGTGGCAAAAGCTGATTGGCCACATGGTGTCAACCACAGCAGCTCAGCTGATATATGGTTCAGCCATTGACTCACTTTTCC
>JAKSZP010005952.1:0-40943 GCA_022478985.1 Massospora cicadina | reverse complement strand
TAGTTTAGTTTTAAGTGCTGAAACCATAGCACAGTGAAAATATTTGCAGATGAAGTAACTGCTGAACTGTTATCCATGCATCAAAATCAGATAGAATTTTCGCTCCAGCCAGTAATCTTGATTACTAACAATATTGGTTTGCAAAAGCAGCTAAAGTATTATACTTCTTTAAAGGAATTCTCAAAAACTACTGTTTACAGCTAGTCATCCGCACAGGACTACAAGTTGTATAAGATTGATTCTTTGGCGTTGCTGTATGTCCATTTATCCTCATTGAGACTAGGCAACACCATATTTTGGCAATCTGTGTTAAGCAAGAATAAAAGTTATTGCTTTCTGTCAGTCGCCATATACAAGCATCATCAATTAAAATAAGTGGGGAAATTCCAGAGCGAATTCTATGAAATTAGTTAATTTTGGCATATCATTAAATCCTTCTGCTGCTACTGTACTGGAAGGAAATTGACCAATAACCCTTCCAACTATTGGGGTATCCTCAGGAGTCACTTATGAAAATGCTGTAAAAGCCACATCTAAGCTTCTTGGTGACTGCACTTTCGCAACAAAACTTAATCCATCTTCAGTGTTATCAGCTACATATGCCTCTTACTGCGCAGAGTTGCACTTGTGATGTTCTAGGTCATGCACACGCTTTAGAATTTGCGTGACATCTTCCTAGTCTAGCGAATTTTTCTCCATCTCTTCACTAGTTACCTTCTGGAACATTTTATTTTAAATAATTCAGTCTTCTTCTGTTACAAAAAGGTGATTTTTCCATTTAGATCATTATTGACATTCTTGACCTGCTGTATTTCCTCCTCAGCCTTAAATAATTGTTCTGCTAAACTATTCTAATCAGATTTAGATTCTGAATCTAGAAATTTCTCGTTTTTCATTTCAAGTCCCATCCACAACTTTTATGAAGTTCATTTCTTTATGACCTCCGCTGATAATTTCTTATGTAATCTTTGGCCTGAAAACTCAAAAATCCCTTTAGTGAGCACCAGATATACACTTTTTTATTGTCTACTGCACAGGTTTAGGTTTGTAATGAACTAACGTTATTAATACTATGATAATAAATGTTGGTCAAAGAAGTTAGTATAAAGTTTGTATCCAGATGAATTTTCACAACAAAATATACCTGGTCAGGTTTCTTTTACGAAAAAGTACTAGAAACCTTCCTTCAACCCAATTAAAGATTCTTAACGATACAGACATCAAGAGAAACTATCCCTCAAACTTTAATCCAAAAGTTGGTAAAATCTGGACACAAGGGAACTTCTCCTTTCCACTTTTGATGTAAGAGACCTTGAGAACACTAAATAAATTTATAAGAGAAACTAACCCCAAAACTATTCTTAAAATAAAAACAAAAGTTTTATTACTAAAAAATGAATGTCTTATTAAGTTGTTTGTTTCATTATATAAAATCAACGGATCTATATAGGGGAAATTGGCGCCCAACTCTTCCATTGGCGCCCCAATTGGAATGTAATCCTTCGCCAATTATTTTGCCCTTTGTATACTGCATCAAATATGAATGATGCATCTGCTTATCCATCCACCTAGTTAGTATCCACTGCTGATTAAATATTATACACCTTGAGTTGGCTTTAGAGAAAGCATGTCCTGACGCCTTCATTTAATGCTAGAGGATTAACCTTATAAAGCTAACAACCTGCCTAGGTATTTGGACCTTTTACCTAAAAATAGCAGGTCATGTTGCCTTTTAGGTTAAATCAAAAGTTGCTACCAATAAAAGCGTTGTCAACGCTCAGCAACTTCCAATGAACCCTTGTCTTCCAGTAACATACACTGCTCAATCTGAACAGGGTAAATTTTATTAGATAACAAATAAAATTAAATCTAAATTTCTTGTAAACATTGTTGGGAATCCTATCCAGTGGAACATCATTGATTTGGCGTAATAAAAATTTGGCAAACTAGGTAAATACCTATTCAGAAATAAACCACAATAGCTATTAATTATTCTTAACTCCCACACGCACTATAGGGTGTCATATTATACATTAAACATTGTCAGATGATCCATATTCCATTATAATCCAATAAAGATGGATGATGTGGGAAACTCAAAAACCCTCAACATTAGGAGTTTGTTACAATTAATGATTGTTACAGCAAAATTATGTGAAGGATATTCACTAATGAATCATTAATACGTTCTACAGTTTAATTGATTTTGGGGTGATAAGGCGTAATTTATAACATGTTAATAGTCAATAATATATTTCAATTTGGTATTACACGAGAGGTTAAAATAGTATCATTTATTATAGACCATCAACTTTGGTTAACCGTGTAACTTAATGATATAGTCCATGTAAATATTGCCGCATTTATGGCGCCCAGGTCACACATTTCCCTTCTTCTAACTTTTTTGTAAAGCATTCTATGGTCACTATTACATACTTGCTACAGTTAGTACAAGTAGGCAGGAGATTAATGACGTCAATAAATTTGGCTTGCAAAATAAGTGGTAGTTTCACTAGTTGATAAGACATTCTTTTTGCAAAGCGGCTTTTTTTACTTAACACTGATGGCAGCACAAGATAGTTTTCAGGACATAGGTTCAGGCTTTCCAGATATTAATGAGTCTTTATAAACTCAATTTTAATTCACAAACCACTTTACTCTACGCCTTGTGTGCTCTGATAGTAAATTTTGACCTTAATGTTTCAAAATGATTCATACTAGTACCATTGATTTTACTGTATAACTCTATATTACTAATGAAAGTTTTTTAGTGTGTATGACATCAAGTGTTTATACCACTTGCAGTTCTTTATTAGCACAATGTTGACCAATGACGAGTTAACTTGTCACCAGTCAACATTGTGAGACCAACAAAAATTTTAAAGAGATATAAAATGTCCAAAGTAACTTCTTTACATTCAGTATAATTAAATTTATTGGGGCTTATTTAGAGTTTTTACTTTACTTCCATATTCAATTGAAAAATAATAGCAGGTGACATGACATAGTTTCTGTATAAAGTTGCCAGTCAACAATGTGTTAAAGTACTGGGCACATGTCATCTTCTTTAAATGAGTTCTTCTACATCTTCAGTTATCAAAAAATTTGTAGAGATAGAATTTAACTTTTTGGGGTTTTACCCTAAGCTGATGTAGAAAATTAAAGATGTGGGCTTTCATCCTATAAGCCCAGAAAACTAGCCATTTCTCCAGCTCATAAAAATTCTGCAACCAGAAAAACAAAAAATGGTTCAAAATTGCCTCAATTTCACTTCTTTGGGATACTCCCAAAATGTTTGTAGGCTTAAATTATAGTTAGAAACTCTAATTCAATATCTTTATTATTCTTCTTGTGGTAATTAAGGTTTTGGCTAAAGTAAGCTACTGGATTCTATATATTCTTATCATCCCATGTTAAAGTTCTCAAATAAGTGGTCATGAATGTATCATTCTTCAATACAAACTCCCTCACTTTTTAAATATCTCAGGACCAGGGCTTCATTATTGTGGCATGTAAATCAAAGCGCGCTGTCACTTTTTGTGCAAAAATGCCTATCAATAGGAGGTAAGGAGAGGTTTGAAAAAGCAGCTAAAATTCATTTTTTATGCTAATAGTATTATACCGTTTGAATTAAAGACATGCTACTGGCTTCCCCAGAGTTTGTTGCTAGTTCCATAGAAGTCTAAACAATTATTAGTTTTATTAGCGCCAGTGGGCTGCCTAGTGGGTTAATTTGTCACATCGAAGACGCAATTTGGCAGGAAGTTAAACCAATAAGATAAAGTAAAGCGTGCTTTATGTACTTAAAAAAGGGCTTATTATAGTCTCTAAAAAGACAGGCTTCGCTTATAATAACAGCCCCTTTTAATTGGCAAGATCAATCTCTGATCCTTTAAGGATCATTGCCCTTAGTTTTTAATGGGATTAGAATCTCTGTACTTAATGTGGGATGTTTGGATTCAACTTGATCCTTTATATCCTTGGAGATTAAGGTCCAATTGAGGAATTTACTGGGAGGTATTTTCTTAGGCCAATGGATAACTTTTTTTGAGTATGGTTTATATCTAGATGCTTTAAACATGGTCTTTACTGACATTACTCCCCTCAAGAACTTGTCAGAGGGTACATAAATTTTCAAATAAACCTTCCATGTACTCAATTAACAACAGTTCACTTCTAAATGAGAGTGGTGGAGTACGTGGGAGGAAGAAAATATTAATTTGATAAATTCAGACTAAAAAAGTTCATCTTATATACTTTTCAACCAAGTCAGTAAATTATAAGATTACTAGGTCACCTGACAGAGTTTCAGCTGAGAGTGGGATTCCTAACAAAGTTTTGTTTGGTTCTCATCCAGTAATAGTCCCTAGAGGTTTTCAACAGAGCCTGTAGCCCAAAATCTCCTCCACTAGTCTCCTCATAGCTAGATTGCCGTTTTAAAGAGTAGGATCTTCTAATATAGGCTGGAGCTAGAGGGTGACATGGGGTCCTAACCATATAAAGTTTATAAAAAGGACATCTAAATAAATTAATGATAGCATACTGAGTAAGCCATCAAAGCTCCAGGGAGATACTTGTTCCAATTATACAGATCAGTATGTGCAATTTTATGAAATTTAGATATATGTACCATTAGTTGACTATACAGCTCCATTAATGGAATGGTGAAAGGCACATAAAGGTCTCATACGTCCCCATTAGCAAGTTGAATTTGGTCAACGTGAAACAAAAAATTTGTACCATTATCTGACAGGACAATTTTAGGCTAACAACCCAGAAGAATATCTAATTAAGTAATAATTAGACAGTGGCTGTGAGGTTGCAGAGGCTACTGATGTGCAGCAACCTATTTTGTGAAGTAATTGGTGGAGAATTATGTATTGTTGTCCATACATGGTGGTAAGCAAGGGCTCAATTACATTATTACTGATGTTAGCAATGGGGATGTTGGAACAATGACTTGATGCTAAAATTCAGATGAAAAGAACCTAGACTTGTGAAAATTAGCCAGTAGTTGATAACATTATGGATGGATTCAATCATGCCTTCCTATTAAGATAAATCCTTAAGACACTGGTAGGTTTTCTTTAGAGCGCCAAGACCCAACGTGGTATAAGCTTCTACTACGTTTAAGGTCCAAGCTAATAGCGTACATAAGGTAGCCAGGCCATTTTAAAAAGTTTATAAAGCAACCTCTCCTAGATTTAGGTTGATCTGTCATTTGAATAGATGTTATTGAATCTAAGGTATCTCTCAATCCCACGTCTTTCATCATTTAATCAGCTTGAAACCTATTCTTTTCAGAAAATGAGAATTTTAGTACACAAAAGTGGGATAGAACATCGGCATTATGATGGATAGCTACTGCCCAATGCTCAATAGAAGAAAGTTATTTTGTAATTCAGGGCCTAATGTTCAAGTCTCCCAATGGGATCATTTATTTTCTGTAACCAATCAATGATTTATGCTTGGGTACATTCATGAAGTATTTCCCATAGGTGTGAGGAAAAGATGCTTAATGGCCATTATCAAATCTAGAAACTCTCTTTCTGTAACATTATAAATTTCTCTATGTCTTATCAGAGCTTTACTGAATTAAGCGATAGGATGATAAACTTGATTAAATTTTTGTTGTGCAAATATTGTTCTAACTGCGTAATTAATGTTATCTGTGAACAGGATGAATGGTTTAAGTTTAGGTGAATTGAATAGGATCTGACATCAAGGAATCTATCTGGGAGACAAAAGCCTGTTGCTAAGATTCTTCCCAGTGGAACGAGATCTCTTTGTTTTGTAAATTCCCTATGGCTAATTGAGCTCATCAGATTAAGAAATGAACTGTCAATAGAAATTGGGATTCTTGAGTAGTCCTGTATATTGATTAAGCTTTTTTGGACGGGAGAACTTCTGAATAGAACGACCTTGTTAGGCAATGAGAAGATTTCTTCACGTGTAACCTTGTGGCCCAAGAGATCCATTTTTCTGATAAGAAACCTACACTTGGAGGTTTCATCTTTTAGGAAGCAGTTTGCGTCCAAAAAACTTTTAATAAGTGTTAAGGTGTTAATTGAAGCTATGAGAGAACATGGTAACATCATCATAATAGATTAATTTCAAAAATCATTTTGAGGTATCAAAGCATATCAAAATTTCCTGGGCGAAGGTTGCAGGGGCGTTGCACATCACCTGAGGCTTAGGATAAGCGCATATAGCCCTTCACTAGATTAGCGCACATTTCTCTACTTCTTCAGGCGCAATTTTGCCCTCCAAATATATGCGAAAAGACAATGGCGTAGAGAATTAGGGACCTCTAAAGCCAGAGAGAGTCTTTGATATGAGGGAGGGGTAGCTGTCCTTCCAGTTTACTGGATTCAGTAACCTGTAATCCATTACAATGCGATGGCAATAATCTTTCTTGTGGACCAACAGTAAGTGAGAAGCCCATGGCTCTGAGACGGCTTTGAGAGGCTGGCCTCCAAAAACTGTTTCTATTCCATGATCACTTATGCTTCTTCACTTTACTTTCTAGTAATTCATGGATTAAATGTGTTATTATCACTAGTATGCGCCTTGTATTGGACCCCCTTCATCTTACTAAAGTTGTTGGGGTTCTTAGAAGTCTCTTAATGTATTTTTTCATTATAAAATCTGACTTTTGATTTCTTCAAGAGCATGAGAATCACCAAGATTTTCCATTAGTCATGCTATAATAGAGGTTTTGTAGATCCTAAGTCAGCCAGAGATCCACAGCAAGAGATGAAACCAACTGATCATCATTAGAGAGTTGACGTAAGCTATTGTATGATTTTAAGTTACAATTTAGGGTCAAATGTAACATTAGCCATCAGTATGGTAATAGGTCCTCAATATGCAGTATTGAGAATGCCCGGACAATCCACAAATTCACATATAGAAGGACTGGTTCTCCATAGACTTAACATATGAACATAAAGTATAGTGACTTGGATTCCCATCTCACCTAGAACTGAGATTAAGGGGGAATGACAAGCTTACTGAGAGGGAAGATGGACATTTCCTAGTGAGCTTGACTGTGGATGGGGGTAACTTAGGTTTTAAGTCATATACATGGTCTTTTAGCCACTTTATATACTTGAAATAGACCAAAAATCAGCTTCAATGTGTTCTCCTCCTTTCTCATTAGTCAGGCTTTGAATAATAAGCAGAACGCAAAAACCCAGTATAGAGAAATACTGATAATTGTGAAAAATTTAATGTCAAACTTGACCCTGAACTGAATCCTAATGAGTAAATAATTGCTATCTTTGTTTAAAATAATTTCAAGGAAAATAAAAAAGACCTGAATTAGATGAGCTAAGACAACTAAGTCCTGATGGATCTAGTGTAAGAGAGTCCACTTGTTCCATATATTAAAATATTATTAAATTAGGAAGTAATCTTGATATGCTATCAGTAAGAAGATAAATGTCAATGGTGGATCTGGTGTCAACAATAGCTAGGACTTTTACCTTGAGCATCAATGCCTACACACTTTAAAATCAAAGCAAAAATGAGGGATTATATAGGTAGCCTTGGATACAATTTTTCGCTTAATCTTAGGCTTTCTGAGGGTGTCAGAGATGTTACCTTAAAAAGAATAAGATTAAGCGAAAAATTGTATCCAATGATAGTGTTGGGGATGTCTAGTCCATCAGGAGCATACAAAATTAAGCATTTGAACTGTGGAGGGTTTCAAGTAAGGTGTTGAGGTGTAAATTTATCATGATAGGGAGACTCGCGCCCTATACTGACGGCTCTCTTTCTGCCTCATAAGATTTCTTCTTCCAGCCTTGACGCTAGGTGATTGAAAAACTCAAGTAAAAAAAGTTGATGTCTTTTCTAAGTAAAGGCTTTGGGTTTTTCCATTGGGATAGGTATGAGGTCACAATCTTTATTGTATGAGCCACGTTGCAACTCCATTAGGAAGTTCAACCATAGCTTGCTTGATGTCAAGATCTATTTTTAAATCTTCTTGACTCATTACAAGTGGAGCATAAGATGCCAGTCAAAAAAGAAAGCGGATGCCACAGAGGCTATGGCATTGTCCAGGGTATTCTGCTCACATGAGGCTAAGTCCTGGACTGCATATTAGATATGGTTAGCGTTGTCTTTATAGAATTCGACTTTTTGGATGTATGCGTAAAAGCTTGTTTCCAAATTGGATAGTTGAGTTGCTACCAAGATTTTAAGTGTGGCCTTTACTTGATTTCATGAAATACATTCTTTAAACTAGGGCATTGTTATTACTCAGAAACTGCTTTTAAACAGGTCTGGATGTGTTGAACTTCTTATCTGTGGTGTCTAGCTCCATGCCTCATTAAACACAAAATAGGAAGAATTGATTGGGTTGGGACCATCTAGTACTAAAAAAAATAGGAAGAATTGAATGTCATCCATATCATGGACATTCCTTTCTAAAGTAAGGTTTAAAGTAGTTGACAGGCTCAAAAAGGGCATGTATAGCAGGAGTTGTTGTTCATGTATATGAAGGTTCAATCTTAAGAGGCAGGTCATCTGGGATTAGCTGAGTTTCTTTCAAAGGAAATTTTTATCCTCTTTCAGATTTTTCCCACTTCTTCACAAGAGTAGTGGAAGCCTTGAGCTGATATCCTAATGAATTTATATAACATTAACAAAATGGAAAGAGAGGTTCTACAATAATTACTCTTTCTTATTTTCCAAATTCTAGAGTTGAGAGGTAGGCCAACTCATCCTGGCCACCATAGTAGAATGATGGGTTCATTGTCTAGCGGTCATATCTAAACACTTGCTGTATATTGGCAACCTTATCATGAAGGGAAGATAAGGAAAATTGGGTATAAAGATAGGTTCTTTAATTTTCACCCAACTTCTACGAGCCACATCCCTTTAATTGTTGTTCCAAGTTTTTAAGTCAGGCTTTATGGTCCTTGTTCAGTCTGTCTCAATATGTTGAGGGTTTCTGGGAGGTCCTGAAGGACCTTCTGAGCCTCCTGTCCTTCTGCCTTGAGGCCCACTGGACCAGTGGGTTCAAGTGGTCCTACTCTAAAGCGCCCCTCAGGAAATAGGTTGGTTTTGGCACTTTCATTGAGATGACAAATCCAAATATTTAACTCCAAAATCTGAGACCTATAGGCTTTTATTTATTCACTCAAATGATCCAATATTTTAGCCCCAGCGTGTTCTAAAATATTATGTAGGCTTTAAAAAAAGTTTTAAGTATCTGTAGAAATTTGTTGTATAGGTATCAACCAACTTCATTTTGATCTAAACAATTTGCCTTTACAACTCATCAATTTATCTTCATTTTCCAGAATCGTTTCTAAATTGTCCTGACCATAACTAGAAGCAATCTCATATGATTAAAGAGTTATGAATAGAGCTGCTATGTAAAATTAAATTGTATCTTGATCTCCATATTATGTAATCACAAAAGTTGCAATTGATGATGAAGCTCAGGGTGGACAAAAATGCGGAGGTATGATTTGGTTTGGCCAACCCCACTTCTGTACTCAGTAGGGCGGCAGTAGTGTATATCTGCATTAATTTTCCGTAACTCAGAAAGAACAGCTTTTATTTGGTTGTCTTAAATGTTGTAGACTTCCTAATGTAAGGCTTCCACAGTCCCATCTGCTTCAGCTGATTAAATCAGAAATGTCACATTGTTGGGGGTTAGAAGGTTATATACAATTAGCACTCTATAGTGTAGGTCTCTCATAAAGTGAACAGTATCTCTTGTTGGTTGTAATAGACCCATCTTGTCACACCTATATCTTTCTCCTTTTGGGTAATGCTGTCTCTGCTGGAATTTTTTATCATCGTGAGGGTATGTCTTCACCTGGTAGCCTTACCAAGTCTTTGGCATAGAGAAACAGTTAAGGCTTTTCAGACTTAGTTGGCTTGCTTCTTCTAAGGATAAACAGATATTAGTAAAATTATGTCAAGTGGTTCCTATTGGGTATAATTCACAAGAGAAAATGCACTTTGGCAGTAAATTGAAATTAGAAAAGATATAGTAAAGTGTTTAATTACCTAAACGAGGGACATTTACAGTTTTGGAAGGGACACGCCTATGTTCATATATCAGCTCCTTTGATTGGCAGGATCCTCCCCAATCCTTGAGTTCTGTCCTTAGTTCTTGAAGGAAACGGACCCTTTGTAAATAATGAAGTAGTTTTAGATTAAAAGTTTGACTCTTTTTAACCTTAAAGATTAATGTTCAATCAATAAATTTATCAAGCGGTAGATTTTATTATCAATGACCAACTCTTTGAAGTTTAGTTCATATCTGAATTGATTTAAGACTCATTCTTTCCTGACACCTGCACATTGCACTTGTTAAAAGATGCAGACATTTTTCTATGGCCCTAACTTTGGCAGTCAGGGGTCATAATCCTTCATGAGCTATAAAAAAGCTGAGATGAACCAACAGTTTCATATACTAAATTTGAACATCCTTATTTTGTTGATTTTATATAGAGAGTTGATGTTTTACTTAATCCAGGTACTCATAGAAAACTGAAAAAATTTTCAATAATATCTTTATGAAAGGGGTTGAAAGCGAATTGTTAAACATATGACTAGTAACCTGAAGGTTGTGGGTTTAATTCCCACCCTTTGCACTTTATTTGGGGTGCCAGCTGAGGAAGCTAATGGCAGTTAGTAGGTCTAAAAACACGAAAACTTTACCCATAATGTAACCTTAAAGATCTGAGTCAAAATCTGTAAGTGGAAAACTTTTTTTAATAAGTTGACCCTGCTCAGGTTTCATGTTGATGTTCTCTTCTTTCTCTTTCAGTAATGTCCATCCCCTGGTCTGCTTGCCTCAAAAAAATAAATAAATTTATGTCATCAAAATAAACTAAGGCAAAATATAGATGTTAATTTTTGAGAGTACTATCAACTACTGATGAAAATTTCCTGGGAAGTCACATAATCTTTATTAATCAAATGGGTTATAATGGGAACTGCAAGTCAATTATGGAACATTTTTGCCTTGGAAGCTTAATTTGCCAATATTTAAAATAAAATCCATTGCAGAAACAGCTGGTGCCTCCCAAGAAGTTTAGTGTGTCTTTGAAACATGGCAATGGTGGTAGATATCTTAAGTTGTTATTTAGTGTTATTCTATTACTACCTGGTGGTCTCACTTTTTTACTTACTCAAATAATTGGAATAGAAAGTGGAAACTTATAATTGTCTCAACAAGCCAGCTTAGGTCAGTTGCTGTATTTGTTTTTATATAAACTTCTCCTCAGCCTTATATTGATGATACTATACTTTAATAGTATATGACCTCATGTCCATTTGATGTCTTCTTAATTGCAGAGTCCATATCCATTTGGTTTTTCTAGAATTCTTTATTTTACATTTTACATAGATCCTAAATCTCCTTTTTTAATAGAAATTTAGTGAGCTCAAGTGCATCAAGTCATTCCACTGCATGTATAGAATCAAAGGTAGTGCTAATTGATAGTTTTTCTTATACAAAGATTTATTATTCTTAATTTAAATTGGTTGATTCATGATGTTTCCAATAAAGCGTTATCTTTACATGATAGCTCAAAAAATTAAGCCCACCAAGGCTTAAGGCTTCTGCTTTTGTACACCTTTTGAGGATGTTGGCTCCAAACACTGTTTTTTTATCATATTTACAGATATGTATAGGGGCATAATACCTAGCCTTTTAAACCTTATAAAAATGGCCTCACTTGCGCTAAGAGGATACAAACTTTTTGGTGTTACCAATGATGGTTTTTGCTTTACTCCTTATTAGAGCTTTCAGCGTTATGGATAAATTTATTGATCAGTCTCTACTTTGAATGTATGTTGCTTGTGCAGTCATGAAACCTCATCTTTGATAAAAAATTAGCTAGTAATTGATAAAACTCACAATACTTCTTCAAAGGTATCCTTTGATTTTAGAAAACTTTATCCTATAAGCAAATCATAATAGTCATATACAAGAACACATCTGGAGCTTTGAGAACCATCTATATAATGCGTTAGGGCAGGGCAGATGTAACTTTAACATGCGCTTGACGTCAAGCCTTTCCAGACATTACTTCCCATGGTAAACAATGTCTAACATAGATTTAAGCACATTTATTATCTTGTTCAACATGATTTAAACTGCTATTCTTTCCGCTTGGCATAACTTTCCAAGCCAAATTACACAAATTTTTAAAACAAATTGAATTTGCCCACAGTAGTTTTGCTCTGATGTCATCAGATTCTCCACCAGCTACTCCAGCGTGGGTCAGCGACAAAACTCCCCCACCATTTTCTATCCAGTAGGAAAACGCGCTTGGACTGGTTCACCCAGTCAAACCAAACCTATGGGCCAATTAGTTACACCCAAGGACCTAGACACCCAACTTGCCCATACCCAAGCTGTACCACACTGCCCCCTAATGCTCCCCTGGAGAAACATGCGCTATGGCCTTAGGGTCAAATATGGGAAACTCTTCCCCTATGATGACAAGCCATTATTCTAATGGCACAGGCAGTGATGATACCCGCCGAATTATTGATTACCACCCCTACAAGGGGTACTTCAACCTCAGCTTCACCTGCAAAGCTGATGCTGCCACTGCAGCAACTGTGCCCCTGGTATTCCAGGGCACCCCTCTCCCCACAACTTGGACTCAGCTCCCAGCGGACACCACTTTGGTGGTCCATTTTGCTGGCCTGCCCACCCACCTCCCCACTGAAGTGCTCCACCATGAGCTGATGGACGATTTGGCAGCTTATGGCTCCAACCCCATCTTACAATTTGTGGTCCCAGATGGGGCCACACGACTTGCTGGGCCTTTGGCATATGCCACAATAATTTTTGAAAGGAATTTCAGTGGCAATTCTGCTGTGCACCAGATATTCCACCAGCACCTGACCATCCATTTTGGGCCCACGTCGAGGGTGGGTGGACAATCTATCCATCATGTTTTGATTTAGACCACTCAAAACACAAGTGCCCCTTTTCAATCACTTCAGGTGGATCGGATGGCTCATCTGCTGACCTCCAATCCACTGCCCACCCTGTACAATTTTAGGCATGGGACACAATCCTACCTCCTCCACACTCAAAGCCTGTTGCTGCAGCTGCACCTGCAGCCACCAATCATCCTCCTCCTCACCCCAATGCCATAAATAATTCTTCCAATCAAGTATTGGATTGGATCCCAGTTTGATCTCATGCTTCCATAAATGAAACAAACAAACCTCAACTGTATGCTGATTCCCCAATCCAAATTAACCAAAACCCATGGGAATTATTGGCAGAAATTGATTAATCAGGTAAGTTCATTGAAGAACCATCCCTGCAAAATTGAGCGGTTCATAATGCAGAATGGGACGCCAAATACCCCCCTCAACTTTATACCCCACGGCCAAATGCCAAATCATTTCGCAGTGATCACCAGCTTGCAATCAAAGCAGATGCAACACCAGATTATTGTCCCATGCGTAAAGCTGTCACTAAATCAGTTGCAATACTTAAAGGAGGAATTCCACCTCCTGTTATCCCTGTAACCTTAACTCCAAAAAGCAAAATTTTGGTGAACAAGTACTACAAAAATGCAAACGATGCTATCCAGAACGTGGCAACTATAGCACAGAATCCAAAAGCAAAAATAACCTAAACCAACATTGCCACGTTTTTCAACTCCCAGATGCCTGAATTAAAGCTGAAAAAGCTTTAACCAATTATCTCAGTGCCATTTACCTAGCTAGCAATTTCCATGAAATTCCAATCATTAGAGATATTGAACTACATACCGCAGATGCCCCAACGCCATTACTGACGGTAGTGACATGCACTCTACTTTGGGAGGAAGAAGCTGCTGCCAAAGAGGCTGCCAAAGATGAGCCCCCTGACCCCCCTCCCCTTCCGCCATAAAGAGATAAGCAGCTTCCGCTGCCCACCTGGTTGGTTGGTTTTCTAAGCGTTTCACTCAATCCGCTCATTAGGGCGTTTTATTTGAACCAAATAGTTACATTTTTTAGTATATTTTTAGTTTTGGTAATGTCCATCCCCTGGTTGGCTTGCCTCAAATAAATAAGAAAACATGATTTCAACTGGTTCTCCAGTGCTGTTGACCACTAGGATTTGCTCTAGCTGAATTGTACCCTTAATCTTATTAAATTTCTTCCAATCGAACTTCCATTTTTTAAATCTAAGTTTATTTGTTTCTCAAACTCTTAAAATGTGTTTTGCTTGCACTTCTCAAAGTCAACATGCAATTAAAGATTTTCTATTCTCTGGAGAATGTCAATGAAATTTTGCGCACCTTTATCATGAATTTATATATCCATGTAGTTTTAAAGCCTAGAATTGGTAGGTTTACTTCAACTCTCCCAGATGAACACATGAACTTATGACCTTTACTGGTAAAAGCACTGTTTATGGTGCCCAACATGTAGAATTGTAATTCCATCAAGCAATTATCATTATATTCTATCTTACCATTAAAGTACAGCTTCAGCCTTTTACACTTCCCAAAAATTTCTTTTGGTCAAAGGAATTTTTTTTCAGGTATTGATTGGAAAGAACATCCAATAATTCCCTAATATTTAATGCTTCTATCTTTTGTCCTACATGCTCTGGTATGAGACATCCAGATTTGAGTCTTGTTATTTTAGATTGTTGATTCTATCATGTATAACATAAACATCTTTTGAAGCCCATTGCAGTGGGTAGATGAAAGCTCTAGGCTCAACTTTGTATGCTCCCTGAACTGTGAGTAAGGCTTCCTTTTATAGCCTTCATGACCCATGATATATAATAAAAATATAAAACTTATCTCAATAGCTAGGTGTTTATCCAAAAAGTTAATTACTATTCTACAGCAGGTAAGTCCATTCTTCTTTTGACCATAATTGTTGCTCCTTGAGGTTTCAACAAGCCGCATTGTTAGTAAATGTCTCTGTTTCCCCATTCTTATAAAAGGAAGTGTTGGCTTTTATTTTAACGTTGTTTACATTGCCAAACTTGGTTAACAAATATTCTAGACCTCACTCTAATATTTTCTTGGACAAAGCTCATAATTGGGATCTTTTGAGCCTTGCAGCTCATGAAGTCTGGAAGTGATGACCCTTTTGTTTTTGTTTGCCCATTATGATTCCTTTGATGTGATTAAACCCTTGAACGTTCCCTTGCTGGGAGTGAACATTGTCTTCCATTAGGGATTTAAATTATCTTCTCTTCTATAAGTTTTTATATGCATAATGCTCAAAGTTGCAACTTCCTGGTCTGTTAAGCTTAAGGTTTCTATCACAATTTTTTAAGATGACTTGATTATAGGAACTGAGCAAGCAAGATGTTCTATCTACTGTAAGTCTAAAATATAATTTTAGTATTGTTACTTATATATAGTCACTGTTCTTATTTGTTTAACATAAAAATGTTCATTCTTTTTAAGTTCTTGGATTTTGGACTTGATCGCGTACCCTTTAGGGTAAAATCATTTTTGGCTGGCAGAGGATGTCTCAAGGACTGAGGTAGCTTCCTCAAAGCCCGTCAAGAATTGTCTTATACCATGACAAAATAAAAATGAATCTTTATTACTTCACTTACAAAGCTTGCAACCTTAACTCAATCTATAGTTCCTTTGGTGTCAGGCGTATATTAGTTTTATAATCTTGATCTACCAATTTTAAATGTTACTTGTTTTGAGAGTTGTCTTTGTTGGAGTCAAATGGGAGTGAACATAGGCTTCACAATTTTGAGCATCTTACTGCTTAATCAGTGTTTTGTGGACCCAAATGCATAAAAGAAGGTTTATTAGTCACATATTTGACACTAACCAGAAAATGAATAGCTTAGATATGTTCAACCTTGTCTTTTGGTGATCACTTGCATTTCTTCCTGTGGATAATCAACATAACTAATCACTGTAGTGTCACTTTGGCCAAGTTTATTTTGGTGTACATTGGTTTCTTCTTTTAAACTAATAAAATAACTCAACGACTTCCCTGCAAGCCTAACCTTATAATTTTTTGTTACAAGTGCCTTCTTAGGTGATCATAGGCTGGTAAAAAGCAATCAATCTTTATAATTAATTTTATACTGGCTACAATCGCGCTTTATCTATAACAAACAATCTAAAATAAAGGAAAATTTTCATTTATGTGATTTAGTTTGTCCTATATTTAATTATTGAGGATTCTTAAAATTATCATTATCATAATTGGGAATATAGTAATAGTTTTTAGATTCTGAGTTTTAAAGAAAATCATTATATGAACTTTATGGCAAATTTTTTTGTTGATTAGCCTTATCCCAGTGGTCTTTATTTTGGTTTTAAATTTAATATCTTTGCCTAAGAGTGGATTTAGCCAGTTCAAGATCATGTTAGACTATGGCTTACTAATTAATAGTAGGCTTGACGCATTCCTAAATTTAATATAATATTATTCAGGTTATACTGACTAAGGGATGGACATTAACAGAGCATTAAAGAGCAAAACAAAACAAATTGAAATGTAACAATATGGTTGGACCACTCAAATTGATGCAAAGCTTAAATCAACACACATCAACCAAGTAAGAAACGGAAATTGCTGTATGACCATGGTGGAGGGGATGGGGGGTCAGTAGGTTGTTTAGGATTTTTCAGGGTGGGCAGGGCATCACAAAATTGAGAGCATAGCCATGGGAGCGTTGTGGAAGTGAGAGTCCAAGGATGTTATTGGGGATAGCAATGTGATCCCCTGATCAAGGGAATCAGAGAAGTATGCAGGAAGGGTTTTTTAGCCTCAATGCGGACTTCAGTGAGTTTGGCAAATATGTTGATATTGTGGGCGATACAGTGGGTTTTTGGTCTAAATATTGAGACCATTGCTACAACTAGGACCACTCCGTTGTCATGTTTGTAGTAGTGAAGGTAGCTCAATTTTGAGGAGTTCAAATTAGAGACAACAAAAGGAGCAACCAGGCCCTTAGCCAATACAGTGACTGATTGCGATATGGCATGTCTGTTTGGGCGACATTCAGGGAAGTCAAATGCCTCTTTAACTATATAGTTATGTGCTTCAGAATTTGGGCACCAAGGTAAGCTAAATATTGGTTAAGGGTGAATTAGACCACATAATTAAAATTGAGGTACTCTTTGAAGCATTGTTTTCAGCTGATTCAAAGACAGTATTACCCAA
This sequence comes from Massospora cicadina, assembly GCA_022478985.1. Lineage (NCBI taxonomy): Eukaryota > Fungi > Entomophthoromycota > Entomophthoromycetes > Entomophthorales > Entomophthoraceae > Massospora > Massospora cicadina. The sequence goes on along the minus strand of JAKSZP010005952.1, from coordinate 23,795 downwards.
TTTATCTCCTTCTCAAATAATCCCATGGATTTTTGTTAAATTATAATTGGATAGTTGGCTGATTCCTCAACCCCTATTTTGTCTGACATGGTCCACCAGCTAAAGTGGGCACCGGACAAAAGTATACCCAAAGCTTCCTCACCTTCTGATATGACTTCCTAGGCTGATATTTAAGGGCTATATTAGAAATTCCTTTTTTTATTTAAATAATCCCTTTATTTGGCTCATTCACAAAGATGCATGGCGGATCCCCTTTTGGATTGGGCACCACTAGTTCTTAGAAAATAATTGGGGTAAAGGTAATAAATTGAGCAGTGGGGGTGACTAGGTGGATGTTTTGGAATTAACTGGGGTCAAATCTGGCCCAAGATTGGCTGGGTCAAGTGAAGAAACTTGGTGACAAGGCCCCTGATTGGGTTAAGTAGGACCAACTGCAGCTACTGGCTTGGGGAGAGAAGGTAGGATGAAGTTGTCCCAGTCAAAGAAAGTAGTCAGGTCGGCAATGGAGACATCCTGAGAGGTTTGGGCTTGGGGCCATGGCACATGTGATCAAGGGGATTTGGCATTTCAGATTATTTAATTTTAGAAGTGAGGCAGATGATGCGCAAGCCATCCACTTGGTCCTAGAAAGGATGGTCTGGGGCAAAAGGAATATTGGTATGAGGGGGAATTGAGAGGACAATCTCCAGTGAAGCTGGGCATATGGTCACAAAGGCATGAGGGCCCACAAGTTGGATGGCTTTATTAAGAACCACAGAATGCAGGATGGGGTTCAAACCATATGCCAATAAGCCATACAGCAATTCATGTGTAATATATCTGGGGAGGGGGTAGGGAGGCCCTCAAACTGAACCACAAAAGGAGTATCAGTGGGCAAATGGGTACAAGTAGTTAAGAGGGGGACATTGGAACATCAGGGAATGGTAGCTGCCACTGCAACTTTTGCTTCACTCATGAAGCCAAGTTAAAATATTCTATGAAGGTGAAGAAGTTAATAAAGCTAGCAACTGCATAACAAAATGGGCTAAATGTGATAATAGGTTTGTCATGATACAAGAGCAAATTGCCATATTTAACCCAAAGGCTGAATCACATGTTGCTCTGGGGAGTACAAGAGGGCAATGAGGCGCCGCTGAGTGAGGGTGAGGTGTAAAGCTAGGTTTTTAGGCTGAACAAAAATACCTAAAGTAGTGGGAGGGCTAGCAGAACCAGCCTAGACGCGTTTCAGAAATGGTCAAAAACACTAGGAGGTGGTACACCCCTGCCTCATGAGGGGACTCTAGGCGTCAAGCTTAATGACATAGATGAACTGGAGTGAGCTGACAAATAGTGGGGTTGTGTTATTTTATTTTCAAATTAAGTTCACAAAAGTAGGCAAATTGAAAGCTATTTCCTAAACTTTATACTTTCTATTATTATAAGCTTTAAAGTTCTGGTTGAGGTATTTCTGCCTTAGTATGCCTTATATTAAAATCATCTCACTTTTTTGGTCCAATTTTAAACTTAGTTTTTGTACATTATAATTTGATAATCATATATTTAGTTATTTTGCTTGCTACATCAGCAGATTTTGGGCCCTCATTCTGCTTCTATTGGGTGACCGCAATCCTTCAAGAGGTAAGACTTTAGCCTTTTTGTAATTAATTGTCTCATGTATAACTCAAAACTATCATACTAATTTATTGTGATATATAAATTATATATTGAATAATAAAATAATAACTTACATAAACATTATATTATCACTTATATACTGGGAAAATTACTTCTATTTTTTAGTTATGTTTATGTAGCTTAGAGTGACTTCAAGAATCTCACTATTAGGTTAGCCTTTCTAGATAACTATCAGATAATTTGTACCACTTTAATCAATTGCCATTTTTTTAGATTTCTTTGTGTTGTTTTTGTGATCATACATAATGAACTATAAAAACAGCCCTCATCCTTAATAGTATACAATCATTATAGGAACATTAATATTTTATTACCCCAATACTCAACTACTTCTAGAGAGCAACGATTAAACATATTGATTATAAAAACTTCAACTCAAAATTTAGAGAAATTAGGTAAAAAATATTTAAACAGGTTAACATTTTTGTCACCAGAGGGCTTTTTATTAACTTTACTCATGTCAAAGTTAAGGGAAAAATGCAACAATTTTCTAAGAGCTGAAAAGCACTTATAGGGGTATGAGCTTTTATAACTCTTGTGGTATACTTGTGTATGAATAGAGCAGCAGTATATATTACTTAAATTTTATAGATCTCACAATATAATATATATAGTTACTTTATTGACCGCATTAATCAAAAGCGCCTCATTATGTAAAAAAGAACGCTTTTTATTAACATGATCTATCATATATAAAGCTATAATTGTACTAAAAGCTATAAATCTACATAAGACTTTCAAATGCCTCTACACACTTGAAATCAAAACCTTGCTTGAAGGCCTTTTGTGTAATTGAAAGCATATTATTTAAAAAATGCAAAGATAATTTAAAACTTTCAATATTACTTGTTTATAATCAATTTTTAAGTGAAGAATCATGACATTATCATTTATTCTTTTTTTGGGTCAGTTGTGAGTCTAGGCTAACTCATTTATTTTCAGCTTTTTCTTTTCCTTTTTATCTCTTCCAATTATTCAAGTTGTATCTTATGGACCTGTACTGTTTTTTCATGTATTTGATTTAATTTTTAAAATAAAATCCTTAACTTTATCATCTTAAACTTTGAAAGTAATCCTAAGTGGGGATCTCAAAATTAACTTTATGTTATTTTTATCTCTTAACTTATCTATATAGTTAATTATATTACTAGCTCAAATTCATAAAGTGAATAAATTTTTACCTTTATGGGTAATTTGTATCACACCCAAGTTATTAAAATAATCCAAATATGAACTAGTTTAATAATAAGACTAAACTGTGTTTGTGCAGTTCTCATTTGGAAAAGTCAACTTTAAATGATCATACTTTTTATATTGATACTGTTGTTTCATCCAAGTCACCACAAATTATCTTAAAACATTTTCCTCTTAGATTTGACTCTGTATTTTCTTTTCCCTTTTTGGGGTTTCCATTGAATAGTTTCATCAATTTTTATACATTTCTAATTATATAGTCTGTACCCTTTTTTAATCTTCATTCCTATTATCTTTTCCATCTCCCTTTCATTTTTTTATATTTAATATGTTACTAAAATCTAAGATGAACATAATTAAAGACTTGACATGCTTCAGATCCAGAAATGTGTCAAGCCATGAGCTTTTTAGGCTGCCACCAAAGGATCTAGACAATATGCAGTACAATTGTTTTCTTTTTAACCCCATAAGCTCATAAAAATTTTCCTCTGAAAAAAAGATATATCTTTGTCTCTCCTAATCAAACAGGTTTCTTAAATGTAAACTTTTATAAAGATGCTACATAGCCTTCCTTATGTGACTTGACAAGTTTAAGTGGTGTTGGAATTTTTTTGCCTTATTTCACTTTGTTCAAGAAAAAGTGAGTACATATAGGGATTGTGAAGGTGCCTTATACAGCCTTTTATTATAGTAAGATAATCCAGTTTTTCTTTAAATCCATAATAGTATGCAAATAGCGTTAGGCCTACAAGTAATTATATCTAGGTTGTCAATCTTGATGATATCTTTCTCATTATGCTATTAAGGTAATATTGGAGTTTGGCTTTCTTTTGGAAAGATAAGTTCCCAATATCAATAAAGTAACAAATTTATCTTGTGAATTTTTTTCTTAAAAGTTACAGGCAAAAATCTACCAACATACTTCATATAAAGGTAAACACTACACTGTATCTTCAATAATTGCTCTTATTTTTTACATTGGATGGTCATGGCTAGATTAGTTACTGAGTACTTTGAAATTCAAAAATACTTTGTTCATTATTAGAAATCTAGTATGAATTAGAATGTCATTAAGGTATTTTTTAAAATTTCTAATTCACTAAAAACATTCAAAACACATAGGCAGCGCATTATAAGATCCCTGGTCTTTGTTTAAATCATTTTAGCTTATCCTAGAATGTGTCATAGTCACTTTAAGGCTTAATAAAAATTTAAAACTTTCTATAAAATACTCTGCCCTGAGACACCACTATAAATTGTAGATTAGACATTCGCTTTACCCAATTTCTTTCCAGTAAATTATAACTTTATGTTAACATATATTACTAGTTTAATAGAGTGTGAAACTGTGATGTTGATAAAATTAAAAATTATTTTAATTGCAGAAACATGTGATATTGGTATTTAGAGCTTATTAGAAATGAGTCCTTATAAAATAGTTGAATCAAAAATTTTGTAATGCTTTGTCCTCCTAGTATTGCTCTTTATTTTCAACTGAGTAGGCTTAGGAAACAACTTTAATTTTTTTTTGAGAAGCTAACATTCTCATGACACTACATTAGTTTCTCCTTCTCAAAATCTCTATTACTACTTTTAATACACTAGTACTTCACTATTTCCTTTCACAATCTTCTTATTAGGCGGGACTCCTAGAGTTTAACAAAAAGTGCTACAGTTTTCCTCTTGATTTAACTAATTCTTCTCTAATTTAGCTTTGCCAAGTTTTACAGCGAGCATATAGTTGCAATTAAGGGCATGATGGCCTTTTATAATGTGGTTTTTACTAATTCTTTTCCAAATCATCTTTATAAGGGTAACATTAATTGTTGATAAAAATTATCTTCAAAGTTCTGCTGCTCATTAGTTTTTCCTACATGAATTTTTTGCTAAAGTCAATGATAGATATAGAAGTATATAACTCAAGTCAGTTGGTCTAAAAGTTATAAATTCTCTAAAGTTTTCCATAATAGTATGTGTATTCATATCAATTTGTAAGCGCAAAAATCAAAATTAATTAAGCTTTTCTTTCCCATTATTATCACTTTTAATAATAGCGCAATTCTACACAATTTCTCCGAGATTGACAATCAACCTGGAATATGAGCAAATTTATCCGCAACAACACCAGTTGGGCAAAAGTGGCCAGCGCGAAAGGCCCAAAGCCCTTCCAACCTGCTGGGGGAAAACGCCCCAGTGGAACATTGACACACCCACCCACCAAAAAGGGTGAGCACAACGCCACACCCAGAGTTTTGAAATTCCTGCAAAAAATGGGCGCATATACAAAATTGAGCACTCTCAACCCTTATCCTCCCTCAAACATAGCCTCAGAATCATGGTTGGCAATACTTCCCTCAAGTCATGGGAAAAAATGGGGGAGGCCTTCTCCGCAACTTTCCTGAACACCATCTCAGTAAATTACAAAAATCTACACAGAGGATGGGTGGATGTCAGGTTCATGTCTATGGAAGAAGTTGCAGAAGCAGCAAAAATTAAATTTATTATAAAAACCAATAATGAAGACAGAATTATCTGCATGGTGCACACATGATGGAATGAGGCAAGTGACCTCTTCATCATATTTGACCAACTTCTGAGCACCATGCACCGTGATGTCCTTGCAGATGAACACTGCGGGGGCCTCAAAGGCTATGGAGTAATCAAACAATTTTCATTCAAAAATTCCCCCTCCTGCCCCACCTGTGCACAGGAAAGGCAATTGCTACTATTGAACCTGACCAAGACGTGGCTGAGGACATCACCCTAATTCCCCGTACAGTGACCATCAACCTCCCTGATGGCAGTGTATCTCGCCCCTTCCATATCACACCAGAGCACACCCCACCCATTTGCAAATTCTGCTCAGCAATAGGCCACAAGGACCATGCCTGCCCCGTCAAATGCGGGATTGAAGCACCAGAATTCTGCGAGGACAATATGGATGAAACAAGCCCAACTTTTGGGAAAATTAAAGACTCTACTTTCGCCTTCTATTGGGGTGAAAGAGCTGATATCGCCTTGGTTGAGCCCATCTCACACAAGGACCGACGTCATGCACAGACTGCCCACAAGCAGGCTGCGAGTTCTGCTGAGACCCAAACTCACACCGCAATTTCCCCAGAACAAATTCAAACAGATGCCATGGCAGCACAGCGGAACAACCAATCAGACCTAACACATAAAACCCAACACATTCAAAACAAAGAAACTGTTGTACATAACTAATCAAACACACTCAACCAAGCAGGGGTAGATCCATATTGCACAACTGAGAATCCTCCCAACCAATCATATATGTTCAACAATGACATGGAAGACAACTTCAGCCAATCACAATGTGAGAACACCTATGCACAGGAACCAACCACCCTGACCCACAACTCCCACCCATCAAACCACCAGGTAAGCGGCAAAAAAAATTTCCAATGGGGCAAAAGCCAACACACGCCAAACCCAAAACATACGGAGTAATCCAAGCTAGAAAAAACCGAATAATGCCAGCACCAAGATCGCCGATCAACACACTGACAACAATATGACTAATTGACCTCACACTCACAGTATGACTTGCGAGAAGGAACTGGGTGACCTCAGTGGGTCACCCCAGCGTTCCTGATGTGCAGACTACCACAATCAACATAGGGACGCTCAACATCGCAGGAGCCAAGGCCCCACATCCCAGGCCAAAAAAATGGCTTTCCTGCGCAATATCCCTGTGGACATCTTGGCCATCCAAGAACCCCACTGTCCACCGGGGGAGGAGGAGTCATGGTCAACCATGCTCCTTCCAGCCAAATCCTTTTGGACATACCATTGTGGGATGGTAATCTGAACAAACTGTAACCCTCCAGTAAAAATCCAAAACACAGCCTCTCACCTGGAGGGATGGCTACTCCTAACGGACCTCAAGTGGAATGGAGAAAATTTCGCCGTGGCGTATGTATATGCCCCAAATAACCCTAATGACCGCCAAAAATGCCTATCCAATATCCTCTCAATCCCATTCCCCGAGGCAAAATTTTTTGTGGGGGATTTCAACTGCTGGATAAACACTAATACCAACTGCTGGCCCAAGTCTAGGGCTATACCCTGTGGCCACATGGAACTACGCATACTAAAGGCAACACTGGGCATATGTGACACCTCCCCCAAACAAGCCCCCACCCTGGCTAACATGACAAGACCCCACCACAGCAATAACCAGCTGGTCTCAATGACCCGGATTGACCTGATGCTCGCCCCTATAGATTTCTGGCACCGAGTATCAAACTTTACAACAATAATTATCCCTTTCTCTGACCATCGGATGGTCTCAATAATGCTATCATCCTCAGAAAAATACAAAAAACCGCCCACCTGACACAGAGTTCACCCAAGCACCATCCACCTTCCAGAACTTAAACTCTGGATTGAGACAGTGCTAACAACATGGAAAGAAGACAATCACCTGATGGAAATCTTATCACCAAATCGGGAAACATTCAAGGCTCATGCAACTAAGAAAGCTTACCACCTAAATTCCAGAAAAACAGCCGTGATGTCTGTGACAATCAACAAGGCTATCAGACAGCTTCAACACCTAGAAAACAACACACCTAGTGAGGGATACACCCCCCAATGGGGCCGCCTGTGGTTTCAACTATCAACACAGGTAAAATCCCTATTTAGAAAACACCAGCATTACACCAAAGTAGGCTATAAATTAGAATACATTTAATCCAGAGAAACTCACTCGGCCCAATTTTTCTGCCGCTTTAAACCGATTTCAAAGTTGGTGACCTGCACACAGGTCCGCTGAACGGATGACACAATGGCATCCACACCATCAGAAATATTATCTTAATTACACCGATTTTACACTGACCTGTACACGGCGGATTTCGCATCACCCAACAAAATGAAAAATTCTTATCATCTGCCAATATCAACACCATAGATGGCCAACCAGACCTGGCAGCACCCATAACAAAAGATGAACTATGGGAGGTAATAAGATCAACCCCATGCAACGAGTGCCCTGGGCCTGATGGCCTCCCATATGAATTTTTCAAAAATACTTTAAACATATCGCACCAATACTACTAGCAACTATGAATAAGTGCCTGGAAGACACATCCCTTCTACCTGGCGGCCAAGATGCATATGTGGTCACACTCTTCAAAAAAGGAGACCAGGCAGATTTGAACAACTGGCGCCCAATTGCTCTCACCAATACCAATACCAAAATACTAACAAAAATTTTAGCCAAACGTTTGGGTTGCATTGCCCAGACAACCCTCTTACACCATCAACTTGGATTCATCCCAAACTGCTCAATTTGGGATAACATCCATACAATTGCCAATATCTGCCCAGCTAACCCCACAGGCGCCCTTGCTTTCCTGAACCAAAAGAAAGCATATGACCGAGTACACTGGGGATACCTAGAACAATGTCTGAAGGCCTTCAACCTAACACCCCACTTTAAAAACTGGGCGCTCCTCCTAACGCGCTCAGCCAAGTTTGCAATCAGAGGCCCAGGCTTCCTAACTGAAACCATCACCCCCCAAAGGGGCCTCAAACAAGTGACCCACTTAGCCCCCTACTATACAACTTCACTCTTGACCCCCTTCTCCGCATTGCAAACTCAAAGTTCACCGGAATCAGGTTGGAGGGACAACCACCAATAAAAATGCTCACTTTCGCTGATGACTGCGTCGTTGGAGTCTCAGGCAATAGGAATGCCAGGACGATTGAGCGCATCATTCAACAATATGATTCAGAGAGTAACGCCATGCTGAACAAACAGAAAACAGAGGTAATTGTAATGGGCAAATTCAGCTCAAACTGGGCCCCACCCCCACACCACCACTGAAACCAACAAACCACACACCTAACCACATAACAAAGACCCAAGCCAATAAAACCACTGTGCTTACCCTTTGCACCCCACCCCGCCACTGACCTAGTCCGCCATCTGGGCATATGGCTAGAAGCTGGTGGATATGCTCTTGACACCATAGAAACCAACATCTTGGACAACATCACAAAAAGAATGACATGTATGCGAAGGAATAAAGCCAGCCTAAATGGAAGAGTTGTATTAGCAACTTCCTGATCATATCAAAGCTATGGTTTGCTGCCCATGCGATCCCCTTCTCCGCCAACTTCACCGACGCAGTTTACAAGCTCCTGCAGAACTGGCTATGGTCGGGCTACTGTGCACCTATCAGGCTGGAGACCATGTACGGCCCATGGAAGAAAGGCGGGATGGGGCTGCTCAACTTCATGGAAAGAGCAACGCAAATACTAGGCTCATGGGTAGCTCTTACAACGTCACCCAACCCACCATCCCTCCACTGGGCTAAGGCAGCCCAAACCAATTTTGCAAGGGCACTACATCTGAGGTCCCCCTCCAACCCAAAGACCCTGATGAAGTACCTTGTAACAAACCCAAACGCCACTGGACCACATAACACCAATCGATATTTCAAACATATCCTGTAGAACCTAAGACAAGGGGATTGGAGCTTCTCATATGTACAGCAATCTGAAGACACTCACCCTCAAACTGGATATGTGCAACTCCACAGAGGAAAAATGGTATCTAGTGCGCCCAACCCATTACCACCCTTCCCTCTGTCCAGGATCGACTACCTAGACCAACAAGACATCCCATATGATCTACAAACCCAAAAACAGGTGTGGAACATCGTCACCTGTCCCCTCCTACCCCCACATGTATGCTACTCAATGTGGCGATACATGCGCCGCACATACAGAACAGCTGACTGTACTTTCTCAATGTTCAAGACATGCGCCATCTGTGGCGGACCCAACATACTAGCACACCACCTGGAAGAATGCCCGCCATCTGCGCATATCTGGGCCAACGTGATGCACCTGTTTCAACAATCACCTACAACCAAATTCCGACTATCCCGTGATATCATGGCACTCAACATGGCCTCACCTATCCCCAGACACTGAGGGCCCTAATTGTGTGCATTGCAATATGGTCTATTCACACAATTACCCTCGACGCATTCAATGGGGTCTTCCACAACTTTAACCAAACCATCGTCAGGTTCCACAACCATTTGGCTGACCACTTCCAAGCCTGGCTGTTCAGCTCACTACAACACAAATGGAAGAAACGGATGGGTACATGGATTCCAATCTGGTTCCTCCAATATGACACTGAAAACCTCACAGTCTCCATAGGCGGTACACCCTACTAGCCAGGGTCGCCATGCCACCCAAGGTCTAGTCACCCACCATCCGTGGCCCCCAGCCACACCAAAGTGTGCCAAGTCGTATTTTGAGTTCTCTCTCTGTTGCTTTGCTCTCTCTCTCTTCCCGCTTCTGTTTTTCCGCCTCCTCTTTTCTCCTACATATTGGATGTGTCTGTCCCCTGGTTGGCCATCCTCGTACAAATAAAAATCAAAATTAATGCAAATTAAGGTATCTTTTCTTTCTGAGTTTAGAAAGATCTTGGTATCAAGTCCCACCATAGCCTTGGCACTCAAGAGCACTTGAGCTTTAAATTATAACCTGTTTGTAGAAGTCAGTCTGCATCTCAATTTTTTAAAATGTTTTGGAAAGTAGGATTTTCTGTTTATTTAACATCCCAATCTACAATTTTAATTTCAACATCTACCACACCTTCTGCAAACGTATAGTTGGACGCCAGAAATTTATGGTTCTGATGGTCAAGACTCCTCAGATTCAGACAATTGGTAAATCAAGTGGGATTCAATATTACATCAACCATAATAGTTTTCAATCATTTTCTAGAAAGTCTGCATGTACTCATTCTATAAAACTATTCAAAGTTAGGAGTTTTCTCTTCCTGATTGATGTAAGATAATGGTATATCTTAGTTCCAATAGATTACAGAATTAAAACACCATGTAGGCTAGCATTCTACGCAAAACCTGATATCTATATATATATTAAATCATGATTTTTGTGTATTAGTAACTGATGCATATGATGCTTATCTCTATACTTAAGTATGAAAGTGATATTCTACCATTTTTTGGTACCGTCACCTTCAATCACTTCATTCTTCTCTTCTATCATATATTCCTTGGATACTGTTTCACTTTACATATTGAAACACATCTAATTTTTCTTTGCCTTTAATTCTGTCTGTTAAGCTACTTCTCTTATATTATAAGAGTAGTCATCTACATTTTTGAGACTGGTAAATCAGTCCTCCAACTTCATTTCAAATTTTTTATAAGCTTATTCTCCTGTTTTTTATCTCGCCTTATAAGCTCCTTTAAACTTGGTGTAGTTCATTATTAATAAATAATGATAGATAAAATTTTAATCCAACTCACAGGTGCTGATTCAACGTCAACAAAACTGAGATGTTGTTGTACACTCCATTTTACTGTAATCTGCTTGGAATGCAAATTGAGATTACAGCATGATATTATTTTTTCCTTTCTGATGTGGATTGGAGTTTAAAGAAATCCTCTTAGTTTTATCACTTAATTTAGTGACATACAAGATTCATCTGAGCTAGCTTTCTTGTGTTTTTAGGTTTCTTCACGTAAGTGATCTTCTATATAAGTTTGTAATTGGTTTATTAATTTTCAATAAGAAATCATATTCATACATCACCTCAGGACCTAACTAAGAAACACTATATTAATTAGTTACTAGAAGAAATACCAAAGTCAACTTCCCATAAATCCTCTATTGTTAACTTCAGGACTTTAAACTCCATTTAGGCTAATTAGAAACCTATCCTGAAATATTTGTATAATATCTCATTTTAAAATTTTGATAGCTAGCTTTTTGAATATGCATGACATATTAGCACAGGCATTTTCAATGTGAGAAAAATTTGTTGCATAGCTATTGCAATGTACTGACCAAACGCTCTATGTTACAAGATGTGCTATGAAAAACTCATGTGACATAGACCGTAAGTTTCATATTGAATATTAACTGCTTTAAACTTAGTGATGATAAAAATCAAAAGAGGAGGCGACAAAAGCTGTCTCCACCATGTAACTGAAATACCTCTTTAATGTTATCACAATAAGATGAATCTACTCAGTGGTAAAGGCATAGACAGTAGTATTATCTAGTGTTTTTATGGGTATAATTATTTCCCAGTAATTTCTATACTAACAAAGCTGGCTAGCGTCTATAGAAGATCTTAGCTTATTTATCCCAGGTACTAACAGCTCTTCCTTGCTCTTCTTCTGAATAGCATTAAGTTTGCAGATAATTACTATATCCTTTGCAAAAAATACTTTTTTAATGCATTTGATTAGAGGAATATCTGGATTCTAATCTGTTAGCAGACAATTACAAGTCCAATATTATACTGAGAGTGATTTGGGGATTATTATAAATAACATTGGCAAAAAACCTTGGTCAATTCTAAGTGGAACCCTGCAAATCATAGTAATAAAATTGCCCCCAATCCTCAGCCAAATATCCCTATTGCTGTTAGCAGGGTTGACCAAACATGCAGCAAAATTGAGGGAGTTGTTCTGAGGGTCATCTCCATCCACTCTCTAATTCAATCCCAACATCTACTCCTTAACAACCCCTTTTATAGCCTTGTAAGGTCTGGAAGTTTTGAATTACATTCCAATGGGGCAGGTTGTATCTTGAAGTTACACTGGTAAGATTCTCCAAAAATGCAATGAAGTAAATAAGAAAATACAGGTTAAACTCGACCTGATTTTTATTTTCAAAAAGAGGAAATATTTATAGGCTTTTTTACAGTTCATAATCTATCAGAGTGAATGAATCTCTGAGCAATCAAATCTTCATTCAGTTGATCAGGATCCAATTGATCATCAACTTTGATAGATTGCAATAGATTGCTTGCTCCTTCTAATGATGTTGGGGGAATTAAGGAAGTAGATTTTTTGGAGATATGAGAATTCGGTGAAATCCTGACACTTCCTTCCTCAAGATTTGATCGCGGTGGAGGATAACTTCTTAAAAACCTAGGATGAATATGATTTACCACTATACCAGTATCAATATGAACAATCAAATATTCTAATCCTTTTGAAATATAACTTTATAAGGACCAGACCAATTAGTTCCCAGCTTTTCAGTCCGCCCACCTGGCTGAGAATGATAATACATCACATAATCTTTAATATGATATTCAGTTAATACTGGTTTATGCTGATTGCTTTGTAGAGTTTCTCTTCAAGTGGTAGTTTTAATTGAATTCATTGCTTGATCCTGGAGGCTGATAATCTCATCAGCCAAATTTCTCATAACTAAATCAGAATTTTCTGGGATGCTTTCTTCAAGGATTGTCTGAACACTAGAAGGGACTGAAGGATCCCATCCATATATACACTTAAACGGGGACACCTTGATAATGCGGTGGTAGCTTATCCAATAAGCAAACAAGGCACTATGTAGATAGAAATTCCACCAAGTCAGGTCAGTAGATGCCATTTTTCTAAAAATTGAGACTAAGGTTCCATTAACTTGTTTAATGGCCCCATTTGTTGATGGATTATATGGAACAACAAAAAGTTGAGTAGTGTTAAATAATTTTGATAGCTCCTGTATAAGTTGCAAGGTGAAATTAGTCCCATTATCTGACATAAGGACCTTTGGACATCCATGTTGGGAAATAAATGCTGATATAGAAAAAAGCTGTAGTCTTAGCCGATGGGGTAGCAATTGAAATGGCCTCAACCCATTTGGTCAAATGGTCGATGGCCATAATGATATACTGATGACTATGCACTCCTCGAGGAAAAGGCCCTACAACATTAATGCTGACTACTTAAAACGCCTTAGTTGGGGAAATAACTTGATGTTGAAATGTAAGATTGGTTGTTCCATGACGTTTGCAGGTAAGACATGAGTCAAGAGTCTCTCAAATGAACTTGGTCATGTTGTTCCAATAGTATCAAGTCTTCATCTATGCTTGAGTCTTCTTTAAGCCGCTATGACCAACTTGTTCATGACCTTACATTACAGCGTGAAACCCGGAGTTGAGATGTAGGAAGGGCAACCATTTAGATTTGACTTTATTATACAAAGCTCCATCTTGAATCATAGTATCCTTAGTAATTGATTTTAGATAGGCTCAATCCTCTTCAGTCTCTCGATCCCATAGTTCAGATCATCCTATAAAATTATTCAAGCATTCTTCTTTTCCTAATTCCTAGGTCAGAATAGGTAGTCGGGATAACCCATCCACATTTTGATGCTGAGCTCCTGAGCGATGAACAATGGAAAAATCATAATTTTGCAATCATAAAGCCCAATGGGCCAACCTCCTATCAGGATCCTTCATATTATGCAGCCATTGTAAGGAGGAATGGTTGGTAATAATGGTGAAATGGGTACCATATAAAAAGAGCTGAAAATAATTGATGGCCAAAATTTTCGCCAAACATTCCCGCTTAGTAACACTATAATTTCGTTAGGCCTTTGACAAAGTTTTGCTATAGTAAGAAACAGGATGATCCTTATTTTCTTCATCCTTTGAGATAAAATAGCCCCAATAGCGACATTGCTTGCATCTGTATGTAGAAAGAAAGGTCATAAAACTAGGGGTGAATTAGAACAGGTGCCTTCATCAAGGCGGTACGCAGAGAATTGAAAGACTGTTCTTGAGCTGATCCCCACTCAAAAGATACTCCTTTTTGCAATAGATAAAATAAGGGTTCAGCCATATCAGTAAAGTTGGGAATAAATTGCTGGTAATACGTAACCATACTGAGAAAGACTTGAATATCCCAAAAAGAAGAGGGAGGAGGCATCTGTTGGATGGCTTGAACTTTGTCTGCAAGGTGTCAAATCCCTTTAGCTGAAACCTGATGTCCTAAGATATCCATTTCATTTTAAAAGAATGAGCACTTGGAGGGCTTGAGTTTTAAGGAATATTTAAATTTGGCTGAAAAAATTCTTTTAAATGGTTTAAATGCTCAATAAAAGGTTTTGGAAAATATGGTAATGTCGTCAAGATATACCAGAACACAAGTAAGCTTTAAATCCCGGAGCATACTGTCCAAGGCCCTTTGGAAAGTTGTGGGGGCATTGCTTAGGCCTTGAAGCATGCACGTTGGTTCAAACAACCCTTCACTCAATATCAGGGCACACTTGGCACGATCTCTGGGAGACAGTTTGATTTGCCAATATCCACTGGCTAGGTTCATGGCCAAAAAACATGTGGATTCAGCCAACAATCTAAGTGAATCATCAATCTTAGATAAGGGATAACAGTCCTATCGGGTAATAGCATTCAATCAATGATAACCCACCATGACTCAATGAGAACCATCTTTCTTCTTAACCAATAACAATGGGGATGCTCAGGGACTATTGGAGGATTTCAATAATCCAGCCTCCAGAAATTGATTCAACTCCTTAGTAACCTGAGCTTCTTCAACTTTGAATTTATGATAAGGCTTTACACGGATAGGAAGGTGATCACCAGTTTCAACAGTGTGCACTACACCTTTCATCTTCCCAAAATCAAAAAGTATGCCTAGCAAAAATGTCGGAATATTTAACCAATAATTGAAGCACTTGTTTCTCCTGTTCCTTAGAGAGATGTTTACCAATAGCAGGTCCCACAGTAAGGATTTCCTTATCACTCTAATCCAAAGTCTTGTAAACTCCCAAAGGGTTTAACATCATAGATACAATATAAGAGACACAGCTTGACATAAGCAATCAGGTTCTCTCAACTTACCAGTTTTGGCACATCAGTAAGGTTCGCTAGTAAGACAGATAAAGAGCCTGGATAAGCATATTCCATATTTCAGGACAAGGCAAGAGTTATTTGGCAGAAGGATTGACAGTGCCCTGGACTTGTAGCATTTGCCCCTTGGGAATCAAAAAGTGCAAAGAAATATTAATGATCACTTGTAATTTTGGTGGAATAACTAATTTCTTAGGAGAAAAAATAGGCATTCCCTCTTCAATATCATCCATGGTAGGAGGTAATTTTACATGAGGATCTTCAACCTGATAATGAAGTGAATAAACCTTCTAGTTCCTTCTAGCAGATACAACCAACGTCAAGTGGAAGCATGATCAGATAAAAGTAAGGGAACTCGATACCCCAAGAGAGACAACAACGAGTCAGGGTAATTGATAATTCCATCAAATTATCGTAAAAATTGAGTCCCCAAGAGTAGGTCATGACTCAAATTAATGAGTACAATAGCTGGGATGGTAAAGGTTAATTTTCCCAATTTTCAGAGGAAGGGACGAAAAAGCTCCAATAGACTGAGTACTCTGAGGTCCAGCTGTGCCATATTCTTCATAATGAGAAATATTGGGTTTTAATTTGATCTGTTTGACCAATTTGGACGAGACAACATTCACTGGGGATCCAGTATCTATGATAGCCTTGGCATTAACTTGATTCACTTGGAAGTCAATACGGGTAATGTTGCTCCCAAACTGAGAGTTAATGCCAATAAGGAGGGCAAGGAATAAGAAGAATGTTCATCTTTATTACACTTGATCAAACTTTGCTGCTCTTGATGCGCACTCATTATTATCAAGGTGAAGAATCTTATTGGTCTTATCTCTTTTCTTTTTATCATCTGCTTTTTTTAAAACAACGATCCTCAGTATGGAAGTAGTGATGACAGTAATTACACTGGACCGCTCTAGCATTCTCAGGCATGGCGTAGACTTTGGGATGACTAGGTCTAGGAGACTCATAAACTCGGAGTTTTTTGGAGAATTGAGGGGGCCATTCTAATAAGGCCTCCTTAATATCCAAAATGCTTCAATAATTCTTTTTGTAACTGATCAGATAAACTTGCATTTGAGTCCTGGAATTAAAAGCAGACAGAACTGCAGTAATTGCAATCGTCCAAATTTAACTGACCACAGGCTACAAGAGTTTGAGCTTCCTAATAGAACCGATGAGCAAAGTCCTTAATAGATTCATTTTGGTGGGGCTGAATACCCATGAAAGCCTGCTTTTGCGAAGATAAGGTTTGTTCACTCCCAAATTCTTTGATCAATGCTTCCTTGACCTGAGCCCAAGTAGAGCAGGTCATTAAGTGGGGAACCATAATGTCTTGAGCCAATCGAGTAAGGCAATTAGGCAAGTAATTCATCTTTTGGTGATCTGTGGCCTCACTTAATGCTTTTTCATACAGATAGAGAAAGGCGATAATGCTGCCTTCCCCTGGGGAGTATTTGTCCTTGAATGCTGGTTTGAAACTCATGGGAGCATTGGTAGTCAAAACATGCACTCCAGGTTGTTCAGATTGAGTAGACATATAAGAGGCAGAATCTGAAGCTTGAGAAAAAAATTGAGGGTAAGGACCAACAGCTTTCCGTCCAAATTTTGTTGATCCGTCAATTCAGGTCTACATGCCCTACTTTTTCATCTAGTCGGCGAGATAACTTAAAAATCTGTTTCTGTTGTGCATTGTACTTGAGTTCCAGAGTCTCGATTTTCGCTTGGAGCAATTCCCCTTTTAATTCACAATCATGTAATAAGATATCAGTGTCCTTGGCCCACTTTCCCAAATTGATCAATTCATTGGACAAGGACTTCAGAGTCAAAAGGGGGTCAATTGGTACCTCATCAGGGTTAGGTTGCATTCTTTGGCCACATTAGAGAGTTGTTCACGTAAGTGGGTCATCATGTCCATGAGAGAGTTAATTTTCTGATAAGATCCTAAATGACCATCAGCGCCTGGAGGTCCACGAGGTCCATCCGCACCTGGGGGTCCACGGGGCCCATCAGCTCCAGGTGGCCCACTAGGTCCTTCTACCCCAGGAGGACCCATATTTCGAGAGGTTTTGTCTACTTCATTGACCCAGAACTGAATTCCTGAGTACAATTGTTCCAATTGAAAGAGATGGGTTATAATTTCTTTCTCCATTAGTTGGCTACGCTCAGAGAGTAGGAAAACACCCTCTCTCCATTCCTTCTGGATCTCTTGAACCTTTTTTGGAAACTGTACATCAATAAAATTTGATATCCCATGATCGAACTGAATGAGCTGCTTTTGTACTTTGTTGAGGGAAGTTCAATTATTAAAATAGCATCACAATTATCTCAGCTAAACTCGGAGGCCAACTTGAAAAACTTGAAAATACAATTATTAAAGGATTGAAGTCCTTCTAGTAAATTGAGCATCTCTTGATGGTGTATTCCAACTACAGGTAGCAAGTGGTATAATGTAGGATGTACAAGTTGTTGTAGATATTGTTTGGAGCCAATCTCTGGCATTTGAGAGGTTTGAAGCACTTCTCACAATATAGAAGGTACTGCATTAGATCAAGATCAGGTAGAACATATTCCAGGGATTAGAGCCCCTTCAAATAATTGATTAATGATATTTTGCAAGACCTCAGGTGGAATTTGAAAGTCTGAGGAGAAACTTAAGTTAGTAATATAGAATTCCAAGTTGGCCCAGAATTCCAGCGTGGAGGGTAATCTTGGGATTTGGGCTCCAATTGAAGGGACCCATTGTAAAGTACTGCCTTGCTCTTGATCTTGAGCCTCGTCAGGCGAGAATTGAGACTCCATGGTGATAGACGTGGTCACTGGTGTGTAACTCAGAGTGCCCCTGTAGTGAGCACCAGTCTGGAAGTTTTGAATTACACTTCCAATGGGGAAGGTTGTATCTTGAAGTTACACTGGGCGGATTCTCCAAAAATGCAATGAAGTAAATAAGAAAATACAGGTTAAACTCGACCTGATTTTTATTTTCAAAAAGAGGAAATATTTATAGGCTTTTTTATGGTTTGTAATATATCAGAGTGAATTAATCTCTGCACAATCGAATCTTCAATCAGTTGATCAGGATCTGATTGATCATCAAATTTGATAAGTTGCAATAGATTGCTTGCTCCTTCCAATGATGTCAGGGGAATTAAGGAAGGGGATTTTTGGAGATATGAGAATTTGATGAAATCCTGACAGAAGGGGTTTCACCAAAAGCAAATATTTTTCCACCCAATGATTGGGTGAAATATACTAAATTATTGCCTCATGGATATGTCCTATCTGCTACGGACTCTCCATCAGTCGTTCTGTCCAAGTAAAGTGAGTCTGAGGAGCTAAATAGGTTGAAAGCCAATATTACTAAATTTGGATGCACCCACTTATACTAAGTTCCATTTGTCTCACTTTGAGCTTCAATACAAATAAATAATAAGCCTTGAGATTATAATAGGATTTTCTTCTTGACCCCCTTGTCACAACTAATAAAAAAACTTTAAAACATGAAAACAATTAATTTAGTTGAAGTTTTAATACTTTTAAATATAAAGTGGTCAATAACCCTTAAATTTTATCCCACAGTAGAGAACCAACTTCTCCTGCAAAATATTTTGTTGTAACTCAGGTGTGAAAACGCACCAGCGAGCTAACCAAAAACTGAATGACAACAAGCGGTACTCACTACAAGGTGTAATACATCACAAAAACGCTATTAAAAATGGAGGGTGTTGGGGTGAATAACCCTCACAACCTCTCTCTTGGCTTCAGAATCCCGGCTAGATGCTTTAGCCCAGCAGCTAGCCAGTGCACTGTCTTGGCTTAAAATTCTCAAACAGCGCGTTTGCCAAGCCTCTCATGAGGCTGCCCCATTATCTCCAAGCACCCATTCAGATTCAAGTTTTACCCTGGGTGAGGGTTGCATCACTTTGTTCCATTTTGTCTATGAGTAGTTTATGGATGAGACTATTAATTCACAAAAACTAAAGCATATCCTCCCCTGCCTCAGCTGATCTGCCCAAGAGGTGATGGTAACAAACATGGCCATCTTTAAAACTTGAGGAAAGGTAAAAAACGGTCTCATTGAGAAATTCGGATCCACGCAGAGCTTGTATAAGAGAAAAACAGGCGTTTATGTGCAGAAGTTTACTTGAAGGGGAATCAGCAACCTTCGTTGACCAGTTTTACAGTGCGGCCCAGCCTCTCCTGCTTGCTAGTATGCACCTTCAGATGATTCAATTGCTGCCAGTCTGGCTGGATTAGCCACTAATCCTTCTTTAGCCCAATATATTGTCTCAGTGAAGCGTTCCCTATGGAGTGTTTTTGATATAAAAGAGGCACTATTAGAGGGTTCTGATCTCCATGACTCTACGCCTACCCAGGGCATCATAATAACTTCTATGGTGCCGACTACCCTTCATAAGCCAGTTCCCATGAGGCGTCCCATAATAGACTGCCCTTTTTCGTTAGAAGGTTGGCCATAGCGCACCAGGGGTGATAAGGTCGGGATCTTCCTCCTCAGCTGCACCCCAAGTCAGTCCTATGAAACAAGTTGTTTTCTCATCACACTCCACACTTTCTCTTAAGGGGTCCATCACTATGGCTCCACCCTCACGTCACCCAGAGCTGTCCTCCATAATAGCCACGGCCTTACCTCTGACCCTGCATCAAACGATTCTTTCCCTCAAGTGGCCCCAAAAGTTTGTGCAGCTATGATGCTCCCTCCAAAACCCAAAAGGGTAGATGAGCGCCGAAAGGCCCTTCCCTGTGAGGATAACAAGCCAGTTTCTCAGTCCCCTATTAGCAACTCATTGAGGTGCATTGACAATCTCTCTGACAATGAGTCTTAAGGGAATGTTTAAGATGCGGACTATTATTTCCTGAGAGCCCCAATGGAAGTGTAGATACCTGATAGGTGAGGCCTGAAAGATAGATATGGCTATGGTATCATGACGAACCTATCTCTAACAGTTAATGAGGTGTTCAGAGGTGATCAATACCGCCAGTGATGATGGCCAGCTTATCAGTACAGTGATCCAATCCACCCAAAAAGTTCATACCATCCAATATATTAAGGATAGATACCCTGCGATGGCTCAACGCCTTGGTTCCTCTTGCCGTTTGAAGGAAGTTATTGAACTCCCACCTAATTTTGGTAGCACGATAAACAAGGTAGAAGTCATCATCAATAAGGTGCAAGTTCTAGCCTTCCTTGATATGGGTGCTCCAGTGAACGTGGTATATTCCAAGATCATCAATAAAATTAAGTTGGCGCCTGATAGGAATATTTGCAAGAGTTTGGAACTTCAGGCCCAACAATATGCGAGCTATTGGATCCTACTCTTCTATATCCATATGAATTGGGAAGCTCCTACTGACTGCCCCCACTGTGGCCTTATACAATAAAGCATATGAGCTCCTCATTGGCACTCAATTCTTGATTGAGTAAGACGGAATTATTAATATAAAACAGGGATTTCACTCTATTCTAAACTATGAAGTTCCCCTGTTCTTTACAAATGATGAGCATAAGAAAAAAGAAATCACTTGCGTTGTTAAGTATCCTTCCTCCACCCTCACTTTTACTTATACCACGTCAAGCAGAAACAAAAAAAATCTGCTGACTTCATAAATGCTGCAGAGGGCCTTCCATTATATGCGTCAGAGGAAAAAATAGTCAAAGCGGGTGAAAAAAAGGTGATAGAAACCATCATTACTATGCAAATCCCCTGCAACTGCCTCCTGCACTTAACAAGTATTGATGGAATAAGTCCTTTGAAACCTTGGGTGTTATCGAGTATCCCAGACCCTGCCTAACAGTGACCCATCCTTTTTTTGTCGGGGAATCTTGCAAACAAAGATTTGGTTGTAAAGAAGCATCAGGAGGTTTAAAAAGCTCTGCTGATTCCAATTGAGGACATCTGACAATTCCATTATATTAATTCTATCTTAAATCTGAGACTAAAAACCGGATCAATTGATATGCGCTTTGCCCCACGTTCAAATTTCTGGGGATCTAACCTGCTACGAGCTTAATAAAATTTATTCTTTAATGGAGTTGTATAGCGACATCTTCTCCAAATCTGATACTGATTATGGACATATGAAGGGTTGGACTCATACAATTATTGTTGGTGATTCTTAGCCTATTTGATCCAAGCCTTATAAGAAGTTTAAAGTTGAGGAGCCTTAAATAAGAATGGAGCTAAAAAAGTTTCTGAATTCAGGGCTGCTGGTGCCTTCTCAAAGCCCTTGGTCGTCCCCTCTTCAACTGATAAAGAAAAAATGGAGCTGTTGAGAAGTTGATATGACTGGATGATATGTTAGACATTCTGGAAGATCGAAAATTGGATTTGAGATGAGTCTTGAGATTGACTGAAAAGATATATGTTCGAAAAGCAAATTGATAGAAGTGTTGACTGCTTGGCAGATTGAGGAAAATTTTGCCAAGACTTTGAGATAGATGAAAACTCCTAGAAAAGGGAAAATGAATAGGAGATTACCAAGCAGAGGATGCATTCAGCTTAGGAGACCAAAATTTAAGAGTTGAATGAAAAATTTGAGCGTGAGAGGTCTTTTTTTGAGTTTTTTGCAGATAAGTCTGCGATTATTAGAAGATTAATAAAGTGTTAATAAGGGCGATAACTCCATATATCAATTATCAGGTTTTATTAGAGTCAGCGATCTTCATATTGTCTGATTCAGTTGCTCAGTGGCTAATACCCTGTGTAGTTCAACTTGGCGGAATTGAGCCATTACGCCAAGAATTAACAGTGGTGCTCACTACAGGGTGCCACTGGTCAACTGTAGTTTAATGGCGCTAGGGCAAAATGGTGAGCCCTCACTCGTTATGACAAAACCTGACTTGATTCCACACATGAATTGCTAAGGAAGTGCGGGAAGCATCCAACAATAAACCAGTACTCTTTGCAGTAACAGAGCTGGATTATAGAGATGCTATGGTCGCTTTTTAATTAGAGAATTGTCCTGAGTTGAAGCAGACCAACAAAATCACTCAACAAATCTGACCCCTCAGCAGCTGTATGGCATAATGGAATGGCTTCTGTGGGGGTATTGACTCTATGAATATGAGGCGGGGGAGCATGCTTTTAGTTTGTTTTACAATCAACAGGACCAAGAAACCTGCTACGCATTGTATATGTCCTATCTGGATGCGACTACCATGGGGTTATCTTGTCAGCTTAGTACCCACAGATACAAAGAGTATTTAGTCGCTTATGTGCAGCCATTTATCCACCAGCTACTGCATGTGCTGGCCGCCACAATATGAAATTGGGGACATAATGCAGTTTATTTAAGCCAAGCAGAATGATACTTAGCTCCTGTTTGACTGCCTTGATTACTCTTTTTCAGAGGCGCAGGGGGCACTGGTACAGGTGGACCACCATGTTGGGGATGTCCGCCTTCTGTTGGACGTTTTGGTGCAACAGCTGAATCTAGAGTTACCTCAGGTGATAAGAAAATTGTTGGATCAGCATGGTCTATTGGCAGAATGGATTCTGGATGTAATCACGTTGGGAAGCAATACTGAGCACTTTATGACTGACCTGGCAGAATAGGCGGAAGTGCTTGAAGCCACGATAGCTCAGATCAGGTAAAGGGTAACGCTGACTGAACGGCAATTAATGATCATGTCAGTTCTGTAGCAGCTTAATTCAGCTAACTTTGCATCAAGTGGAGTAATCAGCAGATGGCGGACAACACTCTCATCCCCTTGTCAGCACCCCTGAATATCTCCAGTTAATACATCAGGTTACACAATTGGAAATCGTTAGCCAGGATCAGCGCAGTTGAGCCATTCCTCTTCCATTCATTGAGATGGGAGAGTACACGGATATGCAAGTACAGCTGGATACCCTTTGATGAGCCAATGAGGAATTGGTGTGAGAACGAGCCTCCCCCATTAACCAAGTAGACAACGCTAATTGACAAGCACGTGATGCTAGCAGGCAGCATGAAAGAATGCAGAAAACAGTGGAGTACGTCCTCTCATGACTACAAGCAGTGGAGCGCAAACTGGACTCTGAGTGTAAATTCCGTTGTGAGTTGCAAAATTAATATGAGACACTTCACCAGGAATTTCAGGATGGCCAGTGTAGGTGCTATTTAGTTAAAAAGGAACAGATAATCAGCAAACATTTTGCTGAGCATGCCGGAGCTGTGGGAAGTGGCGCAGTTAGCAGTGATTCAGGGGAGGAATACTATGGATTGT
>JAKSZP010005951.1:0-41028 GCA_022478985.1 Massospora cicadina | reverse complement strand
GGATAAGCTTCCCAATTCAAATGGGTAAATCGAAGTATGCCCAATATCACGAGTGCTGTTTGTACCTGAAGTTCCATACTCTTGAGAGTAGTCCAGATCAGGAGCCAACTTAATCTTCTTGATAACTTTTAAAGAGATAACATAGATTGGGGAACCAGTTTCAAGGATAGCCTTAACCTATACCTTGTTGATGACGACCTCTACCTTGGTTATAGTTACACCAAAGTTAGGAGGGAGAGCTAATAATCCTTAAGGCGAAAAGTGAAGGAAAGTTTTTTCTGTCTCAAGATACCTATCTTTAATGTATTGTAGAGTATGAACATGCTGAAAAGGTCGGATCAGTAAGGTAATGAACAGGTTGGAATCACTGGTGGTACCAATAACCTCAGGGAACCACAGAACTTAAACAAAGATACTTTTGTCTGGTATCATGGCCTTATTTACTCTTTCAGGGTTCAACCTACTTGGTATCCCTACTACAATTGGGGCTCCTAGGACATAGTATTCAACGTCTTCACAACCGCCTTCAGATTTGTCATCAGAGGGGTTGTCTATGAACATTAGATGAGTTATAGGAGGGAGGTTATAATCAGTACATCAGGTTCGTTGACTTTTGCATGACACACATTGTCAGCATGCCCTTCCTTTTGCAGTGGATGTCCTTGGGGCGCTTAAATACCATTTTGTCCTTAAAAGCGTTTTATCTTCAACGGCTTTTGGCTTGAGCTCTTGGTTGACTGGTTTTGGCTGCACCTTGGGGGTATGTTTTGAGATGCGTACAGGCAGGGAAAATGCTAAAGAAGTTATGGACTTCATATTGGAGGGACATGACAATTGTGCCACTGTGGGAGGCCACTCAGTGGGGGGCGTGGGGGAGGCAAAGTCCAACAAAAGCATAGGGCGAACTCTGTGTGCAGATGATGAAAGGGAGCGCTGCCCTATCACCAATGGTGCAATCCGGCCAACCTCACGTGGTGGAGGGGTGTCTGGTTTGAGCTGCACCGGGGGCAGGGTTTGAGACTTAAACAAGCACAGATGTGGCCTTGGGGGTCATCGTGGACTCCTTCCTCCATAGTACAGTTGCAAGATTATTAATGGTCAAGACTTGAGGTTTTGACATAACTTCTTGGGTAGTCTCAAGTCTTAAGGAAATCAGCCACTTCTATCAGAGCCTCCTTAATATTACGGACATTATGGAAGTAGCATTTTACTGAAGCAATTTGCATCACCCAAAAAGGCTAGTAGCCCTTTCAGTCATAATGGCAGCAAAGGCGCCATCAAGAGTTAACATCTTTGAAAGTAACAGTGGCTATGCTTCACTGTAGAACTGATCATTGAAGGTGGCAACCGATCCTCCCTTTCTCAAACTGAGGCGCATAAAAGCCTGTTTTTCCTGCTTAAACTCTTAAGTGAGATGAATTTGTCCATAAGTGAGTCCTTAACCTCTGCTTAGGTACTAAGGGTGTCAATATGAGGAACTATCACCCCTTTATCCATGCATCTTAGACAAGGCATGATGTGTTTGACTTCCTTGTGTGGTCATTCCCTCTATGGAAGATTCATAGATGTATAATTGAAGCAATGCTTCTCTCACCCAGGATAAACTTGTTTTTAAAGGGGGTGTCAGGAAAAATGGGGTTTTGTTGAGATGGACAAGATTTAAACATGAACTGAATCACAATCCAACCAGAGGAGATTACAAATTCAGCGGATAAAAAAAATAATAAGGTAACAATCTCTTGAAAGAGTGATAAGAATACCAAACCCCTCCTTAATCTGCTGATTTACCTGACAAAGGCGCTGATTCACTTGACAAAGATCTTGCCTTTCATAGGTCATTGGAAACTTCCGCCACAAGCAAGGAAGGCCAAGTATGCTAAAAGCCTTTGTACTCCACCTCGCTAATCAAGAGATCACCATACCTGACTTGATCCCAATTTTCCCTCAAAGTCTATCCTAAATGATCCCAAATCTCACAAGGACCTATAAATATCTCCAATTTCTGACTAATAAAGTATCTTTAGATTTGCCTAGTTGTTATGCTAGAGATTTTCTTGACTGTTCTCATACAAAGATTTTGCTTGTTTAAAGCGAACAGAATAGCCTCAATTAAGAACTTCCCATAGAAAATTGCCTTAGGACTACAGCAGCCCTAAGAGATTCCCGCTGGAGCTACCATTGACTAATAATCAAGTAGCCTTCAAAAGTCCTGACCTTTAGATAAAATTAACAAACCAGAAACTGGTGCTACCTGCCAGGGTCTTCTGAGGCTACCTGGTGAGGTCTTATTTTCTGGATGAACAATTACAGTGACAATAGCCCTCCTAACATGGAGGATAACATGAGCCCGACCCAATGGGTCATTATTAATAATCACTATGTTCCTTTGCCTCACACTTGAGAGCTTGAATCAACGTGACCATGACCCTGACTATTTTAGCTTCAGATTATTCGCTTTATCAAATGCAGGCTGTTAATGTTACTGACACTGTCACTGCGTTACTAAGTGGAACCATTAGTTCTGGTGGAAAATCCAGCTGTAGCCGCACTGCACAGATTTCTAGCAACCTGACTTATTTATATTCATCTCCCGACCTTCCCAGATCTGAATTAGGATATGTCCAAATGAGATCCTACCTTTGTTTATCTGTAAATCCCGCTTTATATCATCAAATGCAGCTACTTGAGATGCATCACTTGTAGTTTCAATGGCAACTCAGATATTCTCATCAAATTCAAGCTCAGCTCCTTAGAGTTTTATTAAGCCACTTCAAATTTTGATTAAGACAATTGTGAGGATATTTTGGACAACCGCTGATAAATTAACATATCCAACGTCACCTGGCTCAGATTAATACTGGGGTTATCCAATACTAAGATGAACTTTTTCAGCGGATGATCTATGTCACCTCTGACATGGACCAATTAGTGGAACGCGCTTTGTCTACCCTCATTGACTGCATTGCTAAAAATTGCCAGAACACCAATTCCCAAATTGTCGCCTTGGTTGATCCGATTCAGCAGTTGTCTAAAAGAACCACCATGCCACTGATTTAGGAGATTATTATTCAAAAAGGACTTTTTAGCAATACAATAAATGAAGGAGAGATGGGACCCCCTTGACCTGAAGGTCCACATGGTCCTCCTGGATCCTCTCCTCTAGTTGGACCTTCTTTCAATGAGGATCACGAAGTTCAGTTTAAAACTCTGAAGCAACAATTCCTACTTGTGGCCAGAACTGCAACTACTATTGAATGGGGCATCTTAATGAAGATCTATCCTTTATCGCATAATACAACAATAATACAAAAACTACTGCAACCTGTGCAAACCTGATCAATTCTCAGGCTCACATGGACTTCAACTTGAGTGGACAAATGTGAAACTCTAAACTTTTGAATCTAAACAAGACTCTATCTCTGCTCAATTGGCCCTTCAATCTGCTGAGATTAAAAACTCCATGAACTTTAAGATACCAAAGTTCCTCTTGCGCATGTCAACGGCTGTTACACTACTCTCAAGGATGATATGGATGAATTGTGCCACCAATTTGACAAGGCTATACTCCATACTGACTTGGGCGCTATGGAACCCACTGAGTCTAAGTGACTGACCTCTTTGGCCAACCATGTGCTCTCTGAACCTGTCAGATATTTTAAATACAGCATAAAGAGAAGTACGTACCCAGGACTGAAAATATTCAATCATACCTTTTTGTTTATGAAAGTACTATGGAACAGGCTATGGATTGTCAGAAATGTCAATACATTCAAACTTGTCTGGATGGGAAAGCTTGAGAGATTATGACGCCATACTTTAAGACATGTACTATCTGGACGGCCATAAAGGATGCCATGAATAAAGTATTTGGAAGTAAGCTCTCCCTTCCTAAAAATAAGAAGGCCTTCATGCGGATCCGCCATAGATGTAGGGAGATCAACATCAAATTTGCCATAAAATTATCATGAGGCTCAAGCCCTTTCAACTTGCAGCTGAGTTAACCTAAATGTTGCTATTGACGCTGTTCTCTCATCATATAAGCACAGTAACAACCTTGTACTCTATTTCCAAAATGCCAAGAAGATGTGACAGAAAATTGCTTTTCCGCTGACAGTGGGCTCTTCTGGTTGGCAGGCCAACCAATATGAAAACTGGTCGACCCTTGCCATTTCGCCTTAGGCAACAGGGCCAGCAGCGCTGGCTGACTCCTTGGAATGTCACCCGCGCCATTTGGGGATCCCCCAGCTTAAACCGCCACCAATAAGAATAAACATAAACTTAAAATAAATAGGGAGATTAGGAAAAGGGAGATGTTTGTTGAAAGGGAAGCACCAGCTATTTATATGTACAAATGGGCTACTGCGCCCATCACCGACCTATCAACTCATCACTGGACTTTCCAGACAACTACTTTTTCTCTATTCCGCAGAGCTTCTTACTTCCCTGGCGTCGACACTCATGCCCCATCCTTCCTAATGTCTGAATATTAGTTTCAGCATCATCCTTGGCATTCAGTCACCAGTGAGCCATAGAATTGATAGCATAAATAAACATTGAATTTGGATTTAACCTTAGAGTTGATTATTGTGCGCCAGATACCAAAATGGTAGCTTGGGTAAACTCAGGAAATCTTGGCTCTTGTCAACAAAACATTATAATTTGTTGTAGACAATTGTTCAGGAAATCGCCTTACTCAGGTAATAGTTAATTATATACATGAGACGCTGGAAACAACCTCAGCCGCCTTGAACTCAAAATCATTGGCTTCGTTGGCATACAATAATTAAACAAAATAAATCATCCTCAGATACTAGTTGCAAGTGATCTGTATAAATTAAAATATAAATTAATATTAAATTGGGATTTGATTTAGTAATAATGCACTGAAAACCTCCTCAGCCGCTTGGTAACTCAGGATATATCAGTTTCTTTCTAATGACACGTTTTAACTCTGTGTAGTCAATTAATTGGGGAATCGCCTTATTCAGGCAATATTCAATTATTATATCTAGGCACTGGAAACATTCTTGGCCACCTCAAACTTGAGATCTTTGGTTCTGCTGACATTACTTAATTGATCTAAATGGATCATTTTTGGCTACTAGTCGCCAGTGATCCAAATACTAATTTGGGCCAGTGATTGGCTCTGCTCAAACCTAACTCCCATCTCAGCGTAATACTTGGATTCAGCTCATCCCAATTAGGGAGCAAAAAACTAGCAATCTTACAAAACACCACAAAATTTACTCAATAAGCCATTCCGCCAGGATTGGCCATATCCTCCCAAATAATGATTAATTATTTAATGGATTTATCTGGTTAAAATTTTAACAGTGGTCATTCTAAGCTTCTATTTCAGAGGGAGGAAATGGGGCTCCTGAACGGTTGCAATATCCATGCAAGTTGACCTGAAGTTGTGGAGAAGATAGTCTATCTGCTTAAATCATGCAGCCCATTAGAGTTAATGGACTGCAGGGTCAGGGTGTCCATTTAGGGCTCATAGATGTCCTCCTCCATATCCGTGGGGTTACTGGAGCTTCCACCTTCATCCTTTGGGCTGCTCATTTTAGTCCTTGAGCTTGACTCTTTGCAGCAATCCGCACTCATTGATGAGAAGGGAGATTATCCTGAGTTGTCAGGCCTGAGGAACCTATAAGCCAGCCCAGGATACTACCCGCACTGCTTTACACGTGAGTATCTTGAGGTTGTTCCAAAGTCTCCTCCATTTGTGCATCGTCTGATGTATCAGAGTACATAGGCACCTCCTTCAGTACTAAGAATGACTTCTGAGTTACAATACCCTTAGATGGTGGGGGTGGCAATGACTTGGAGCCTCCACCTTTACTTGGAGTACTCCATACCTGTACACCCTTGTGATATTTTGTGTTACTGAATTCATTCTAGATGCCACCCCTGGGCTGGCTTACTCAGTGTTAGCTTGATGCAAAGCAGATTTGTGCTTATTCTGGGCTGGTGAAGGGTCTGGCAATTAAGAGGGGTTCCCTGGAGAGGGGTTTCCGCACCAAGGGAGTAAATTGTTCTAAAGGCTGTACCTTCTCAACTGCTACACAAAGGGCAAAGGGGTTTAGAATTTTTACTAGTACCCAGTGGTTTGGTTGCAAGATCTCCCCTGCTTCTGTGTTGGAGAATTTCTTACCTTTCACTGAGACCTGGCTATCGGATGAGAGAGCTTGCTTATGAGCTGTAAAACTATTATATAGATGGCCCAAAGCATTAAACTATGAACAATGCGATCGTGCCTTGTCTGGATTGACAAAGAAGATTTTTGAACATAATCCAATGATTGCAACATGTGGGATAACCTCCATGTTGCGGGCCATCATTGGGTTAGGAATAAATGATGCTCTAGAAATATGAGCCCTCTGGGTTGGGGCATAGTAAGCTGGTTTACACAGGTCTACTTATAGAACTGACCCAAATTCCATCAATCCCCAATAAAGCGCAAGCTTTAGATTCTTGGTCCACTGTAGTTCGCAGACCTGAGAAAGTTACCCAAAAATTTTTATCAAAGTTATATCTTTTTCTCAATATATGAAGAGAGCCATGCTAAATCTCAATTGTAACTGAGGCTGCACGGTCTGCATCTGCTGCAGTTTTAAGCCCTACATTAATATAGTAGCTTTCCACTACTTCATGAATGGTGGTGTTTATTTGAAAGGCTCTTGCTATTTCTTCGAAATAACTAGATTAATTCCTTGTATAGCACTCAACAGGAATATGGCCATAATAGACTTTAACTGCATGAGCAATAGTGGACTGAGGGAGTGCACGTTTTGCTTGTGTTTCAGCTCATCTCTTCTTCACTTCAGCCACAAAAGCAGCTTCACGTGGGTCAATGGTGGAGGGTGCTGGCACTAGCTTTTTCTGCCATGCACCTGAGGCATCCTTCACTCGCTTGTTTTTGTTTACGTGTATATTTAGATTTAACATTAAATTTAATTTAGTGATTTTCCCATGAGGAAAGCCCCATACGGAGGCGATGGCTTTCCTTTAAATTTACACACTAGCCCCTGCTGAGCCTCCCCAGGTAGTAATGAATTTTGGCAGGTTGTTTAGGTTTAACTGGTTTGGGCTTATTTCCTGCCAATATATTGGTGGATTCTGGTTCATCTAAAACCAATCTATTGCTTCAGCCTTCATCTGAACATCGTCAGATACTGATAGGAACATTTCAGCTGGTTGATTAGCTTTTGGCTAGTTCATTTAAATTTTGATTCTGATTATGATTTTGATAAAAATTATGGATAACTGATTAGCCACTTGCTGTTAATTCAGTTGAGGCAAATTGGTTGCTGTCATGGAAGTGGCTGATAAGAATTAGACTAGGCTCCCAGTCAGGGTGTGCGAGCACCCAGTGGAGAGCCCAGAATGCCAAGGGCACATCAGTCCATGCGACTAGAAGAAGGGGGGATCTAGTGGGGATGTGAGGAAAGTATATGTTTATAAATGTACCGAAGGCCCCCAAGGCAAACCAGATGGTTGCAATGGGGGCAACCGCGAGTCTTGTGGGGGCAACCCCCAAGGCAGGAGAGGTGGGGAGGATGACAACTCCTCCAGGGTTTGTGGTTGTTGGCCTTTGGTTAAGGGTAGGTGAGTCTGTGTGCCAGAGAGGGCTGCACAGGGCCCACCGCGTGGGCAGGGGTGCTGGTGGAGGGGAAAACAGACCCGCGACAAGCGTTAGGGCTGAGTCCCCCTTGGTCGGAGTACTCTGGAGCCCTCAGGTGGGTGGTACTAGCGGCGGATGAGCTAGGTGGGGGCGAGCTCATGAGAATCAGAGTGGGGGCGCCCTGAGGCTGCTCTGATAGGGGAGCACTCTTGGAAATCCTGATGGTGAAGTAAATGGATGGGTTTGCATTTGACAGGTATGCGAAAATGGATGGAGAGTCAACTCCATCATCGATAATGAGGCGGTTTACCACAGATATGATCCACCACCGTGTGGCAGGGTCAAGTGACCGGATGACCCATTCAGCGATCATCAGTATGATTATTTGGGTGGCAGTGCACTTAACTGGATCAATCAGCAGATTTTAAACAAGAAAATAAATGCAGAGTCTGTGGCAAGGCGTTTGGGGTATTTGAGTTTTATTATAGTGTAAAACATGGGGAGGATAGAGAAGAAACTGACAACTGACCATTGGCAGGGCAGTTACCTTAAGTATTGGGAGAATCGCATAGTGGGGATGCTGAGGGATTTGGTGATTGGGGATTGCCGATGGGGTTTGGTTGGCTGGTGGGTGGGGGGTGGAGGGATGCACAAAATCTTGAAAAATAAAAAAAGCTTTTGCAGACTTTCCCAAATTTTTGGGGCCAGACCAGGTCGATGTTAATGATCCAGGCCTTGACCATTCAGGTCAATCTGCTCACGCAGTTTGTATTTCCCATATTCTTCCTAGGAAGCTGTGACCTTGGTGCTTGGTCATCTGCATCTCATTCTAAACTCTCGAATTTGATTGTCTATGCAATCCAAATTTCCCAGATCCATTCCGGGGGGTAGGGGCAACTGGTCTGAGTTACTTGTAATCTGGTTCAAAACCTGAATTGAGTTTTATCTGATTTTTGGACCTGACCAGTCCAGACCAGCTCCGTTAGCCCAGAATTTGCAGACCAGGCTCCGATACTTGCACTAGCTGTTTCTTCAAATTTTTGGTAGGTTTCCCCTGGTGAGTGAGGGGTCCCAGGGGCCCGCCCATGGCCCCTGGCCTGCATAATGTCCTGGCAGGTCCCCTCTATTAATTTTACCAGGGTTGGGGAGGGGGAGGGGGAGGGAGAGATCTTAATATCTCTAGGAGAAAGGGCAGTCACCCAGCGCTCATCAACCACGTGTCCAGGTCGCTCAACTGTGACAGAGGGTCCACTTGGGCCTTTGGGCCCTTTTTGCCCAAAAGGTATGCTGCTCCCTATCCAGTTGTAGGGGCTGGTCCCCAGGACTTACACTACCCTTTCCTTTTTTGACAGGGAGGAGGCCCTACCTGGGGCTTGGACCAGGGCATAGTTCTTGTGCCTCTCTGGGAGCTATATGGGCAGGATGGCTGAGATCTTCTGGGGGGGACGGGGGCTGCCAGGTGGGAGTTGTGGAATTCCTCTATCAGGTCCTTGCAATTTGCACAGTCGCATGCACTCACTCAGCTGTTCTCATATGAGGGGTAGCCTTCCAGGCAACCAGGTATTGAACAAATCTGCGGGACCTCCAGGAAGCCAGGATAGCCTCCACCTCCACTTCCTGAGATTCCCCAACGAGGATTGGCTCTGGTGATGTTACCTTTCCCCTTTGAAGGGGGTCAGGAGTGAGGTGTGGAAGATGTTATGCTGCTTCCAGTGAGCGGGCAGTTTCAAATGATAGGCTCCATTGCCTAAGTCCTTCTCCACCTCAAAGGGCCCAGAAAATTTGGCTGCGAGTTTCTGGGTGGGGGCTTTTAAGGGAGATTGCGAGTGTCCAGCATTATGAGGGAGCCAACTTCAATCTAGTGTCCAGGGAGGCGCTTCCGGTTGGCAAACTTTTTGTAATCCTCAATGGACTTTGTCAAATGTTCACAAACCAGGTTGTGTGTCTCGTGGAGTGCACACAACATGGTCTTTGGCTGCAGGGACTGCTGAGGAGAGCTGGGGGCCAATTTGGAAGGAGGGGTTGTAACCCAGGGTGGCCTCAAAGGGGAGAGGTTGGTCGAGGAGTGGAGTGAATTGTTATATGCAAACTGTGCATGGGGCAGGTCCTTAGCCCAAGTGTCCTGTGAGGCTGTCGCATAACAGCGCAGGTACTGCTCCAGTACCTGGTTCACCCGCTCAGTCTGCCCATCAGACTGGGGGTGGTAGACCATAGATCTGCAGGGCTTGATGCTGAGGAGGGTTAGCAACTCTTCCCAGGACTGGGCGGTGAGCTGGGGTCCCCTGTCGCTCACTATCTCTTTGGGGAGACCAAACATGGCAAAGACATGGTTGAAAAATAAATTTGCGGTCTTTATTGTGGTAAAGAGGAGAGGCAGGGGATGAAGAGCGCGACCTTGGTAAATTGATCAATAACTACCATGATAGCATCTGAGCCATTAGAGGGGAGAGCTCCACAATGAAGTCTACCAATACTGAGGTCCACAGGCCTTCCGCCTGCTGCAGGGGGTGTAGTAACCCCTTCTTCCCAGAATGGTCTGATTTTGCTTGGGCGCAGGTGACACAGCGAGAGATCCAGGAGGGGATGTCCTTTGTTGCCCTGGCCAATTATAAGTTCTCTTTATGTGATCAGCGCACTTCTTGATTCTGGAGTACCCAACAGTCTGGGGATATGGTGTTCCTCGATAACACAGTTGCATAGAGATGGGGGGACCCAAACCCGATCGCAGAACTAGATGGCTCCCTCCTGCAGGGTGTATGGGGCTCTCTTCTGACTCAAAGACTCCAGGTCAGTATAAAGCTCTAACCCTTCAGGGCAACAGTCTGGGCAGCAAGGACGTGGAGGAAAAGTGGGGCGTCATGGGCAAGGTCAGCATAAGCTGCCATCAGAGGGGCCAAGGAGAGGATTTGGGAGGTGGGCACTATAGTAGTAAGCTCTAGCAGGTCCTCTCCACCATTGGGTGATAGAGATGGGTTCAGCTGAGCATGTCTGGCAACACATTCAGGGGGCCTTTTATGAATTCATATTTAAAATGAACCCCACATAGGTCCTGGTATGTGCGAGTTTGGCGATGCTCAACTTCTGGGGTTTGCAGTAGTATTGTAATGCCTTATGGTCAGTCTGAATGGTGATTTTGTAGTGGGCGCCTTGCAGGAGGTATCACCAGTGGGTGAGTGACCACGCCACTGCCGCTAGCTCCCTGTCATATATTGGCCACACTTGTTCTGTGGAAGTGAATTTGCAGGAGTAGTAGCCCACTGGGTGCTCGACCCCCTCATGCTCCTGTAGCAGCATGGCACCCACTGCCACCGATGAGGCGTTGCAGGCTACAATGAAGGGACGGGAGGTGTAAGCATGCCGCAGGACTGGGGCGGTGAGGAAAACCTCCTTGATAGACTTGAAGGCCTGCTGGCATTCTGGGGACCACTTGAAGGGGGCGTTCTTCCCAGTGAGGGGGTGAAGGGGTGCCGCCAGTTGGGCGAGGGCTGGGGAGAATTTTTTTTAAGAAAGTGATGGTGCCGAGGAAACATCAAATTTGTTTCTGTGTAGTTGGGGTAATCCAAGACTGGATTGCCTCAAGCTTAGAGGGGGAACAGCATATCTGTCCTTCAGGACAAGATTACCTAAGAAGGTCACTTCACCCAGAAAAATTCGCACTTTGAGGGTTTCAAGAAGAGCCCTGCTTTGTGGAGGGCTGACACCACTGCTTCTAGATCCTTGGCGTGTTGCTCTGAGGTAGGGGAGCGGATCAGAATATCATCGATGTAGGCTACAGCGAATGAGAAGCGCAAGTCCCCAAGCACATCATTGATGAGGCGATGGAAGGTGGCCAGAGCGTTCTTCAGTCCGAAGGGCATAACTCTGAATTAAAAAAAACCCCAGTGGGTGCGGATAGCTGTGAGCCACTTTTGTCCTCTCGCCACCCTCACCTGGTTAAAGGCGTTCACCAGATCCAACTTTGAGAAGACCCAGGATTTGGCGATGACTTGGGCGAAGGTTTGCTCTAAGGGCAACGGGTAGGGGTCAGGGATGGTGATGTTGTTGAGGTGGCCATAGTCAACGCAAGAGTGCAGGGTGCCATCTTCTTTCTGAGCGAAAACTATGGGGGAGGCGACCGGTGATGATTTCTTGATAAGCCACCCCTTTTCTAACATCTCGTCTAGCCAAGTCCCCAAAGCCTTGTCCTCTTCCTCAGTGTAGGGGTAGAGGGGACAGTTGATCTTAATTAGGTCGACTGTCAGCTGAAATGTTAGCTCATATTCAGAGTGTAGGGGAGCTTAGAAGCCAGCGACATGTCAAAGATGAACTTATAGGGGGTTAGGAAGGGTGGGAAGTCCGAAGGGAGGTCAATAGAAGTGGGATCCAGGGGGGAATAGAGCTGAGGGATATGTCAAGGGGGAGGGTTTTCAACAAGGGAAACTCTCCACTCAACTTGAGGTTTAAGAACAACTAGGAGTTATTTGCAAGATTAATGCGGACCTGCTGTTGCCGCCACTAGCCCACCCTTAAGATCACAGGGTAGAGCAAGTCCTGTACGGCTGAGAAGTGGTCACTAAACCCAAAGTTGTGAACAGAGAAGTGCAATGGGCGTCAGATGCGGTAAGACTTCATGGGTTCTGATGAGGCGCCCAGGACTGATGAGGCTTCTTTCATCACCAGGTCCAAGGAATGCGCCACACTGAGGTCAATAAAGTTGCCTGCCGCTCCGGTGTCAAGGAGGGCTTGCACGGTAAATTCACCTGAATCTGAGGGGAAGGAGATAAGGAAATAAGAAGTAGGATTGATCTTCTTTATTGGGGTGGGCAAGAGAGAGAGGGCAGCCGAGGAGGGAGCATGACCCATCATTAGAAGAGATTGACCAAGAGGCGCCGGGCTGGTCTGTAACTGGGGAGGGGTTTCTGCTTCCTCCTTGTCCCAAATGGGGCAGCGAGGGTTGATGCATATGCCCACTCCACTCTCTTCAATGGGGGCCTCTGGGTTAACTAGGGGGGTGATAGCGCCAGGATGGGCAGGCTCTGAGTTCTGGGGGATCGAGAACCCACTCTCCTGATCTGGGGTGAGAGCAGGGGGTGCAGCAGGCAGGGGCTCTTCCAAGGGGAGGGTACCCAAGGTGGGTACAGAGGGGGCGCAGAGGGCGGCGAGACCTGGGGAACGCTTCCCTTGGCTGCTACCACTGGCAGGGGGAGAGGGGTGGCACGCGGCCCCTCAAGACTGTGACAGCGCACGCAGGTGTATGGAAAGGCCTGGCCCCAATTGCGCGAGCCACAGAGAATGCAATTTCTAAGGACACATGGAGGGGGTCCCAAGATGCATGGGCAGCTGCAGTGGGGTCCAAGGCAGCTCAGAAGGCGGAGATGGCAATTTCAGGGGGATGGGCACCATGGGGGCCAGGACTGTGAAGGCTTTGATCAGGGAGGGTAGGTCTGTGGCTGTCTGTCCTAGTGTGAAGAGATGGAGGAGGCGCGCCAGTCTAGACTCAGGGGCCTGGACCGCCGAAGTGACCAGCGCCAGTAGGGGGTGGGGTTCCCAGACTTAGCAACAGAGTGGAGCACTCCCCTGACCCAGTGGCAGGCATCCCCATCTATGGCGTCAAGGAGAGCTACGCTCTGCTGGAAATCAGAAGGAAGGGGAGATTTCCCCCCATCGGTGGTGAAGCGCACCTGAAGTTCTGCCAGGACACCCAGGATTTGGTCGGCCACCCCATCAGAAGGGATGGGACTCCCAACCCTATCATGTTGACTGATGGGGTGACACTTGTCACCAGGGCTCGGCGGGGTGGGGACCAGGTCAACATAAACTGGCAGCACGCTCGGATGAATGAGGCAGCTGACCAGCAGGAGAAGGCCAGGTCGCAAAGAGAGAGTATGTTTAGGGTTAGGGAGTAGGCCAACGCTTCGCCAGTGCCAGCGAGGAGGGTGAAGAAGGCTGAGGTTAGCTGGTCAGTTCATTATGTCATGGAAGCGGCTGATAAGAATTAGACTGGTCTCCCATTCGGGGTGTGTGAGCACCCAGTGGAGAGCCCAGAATGCCAAGGGCACAGCGGTCCATGTGACTAGAAGAAGGGGGGATCTAGTGGGGATGTGAGGAAAGTAAATGTTTATAAACATACTGAATGCCCCCAAGGCAAACCAGATGGTTGCAATGGGGGCAACCACTAGTCTTGCAGGGGCAATCCTCCAAGGGCGAGAGAGGTGGGGAGAATGATGACTCCTCCAGGGTTCACAGTTGCTGGCCTTCAGTTATGGGTAGGTGAGTCTGTGCGCCAGAAAGGGGTGGCACAGGACCCACTGCACAAACAGGGGTGCTGTTGGAGGGGAAAATGGACCCGCAACAAGCATTAGGGCTGAGTCCCCCTTAGTCAGGGTACTCTGGAGCCCTCAGGTGGGTGGGACTAGCAGTGGACAAGCCAGATGTGGGGGCTGAGCTTGTGAGCATTGTGCGGGGGCGCCCTGAGGCTGCTCCAATAGGGGAGCACTCTCAGAAATCCCAATGGCAAAGTGAATGGACGGGTTCATGTTTGACAGGTATGCAAAAATGGATGGAGAGTCGACTCCATCATTGAGAACAAGGCGGTTTACCATGGATTTGATCCACCACCGCATGGTGGGGTCAAGCAACTGGATGACCCATTTAGTGATCATCGATATGATTATTTGGGTGGCAGTGCACTTAGCTGGATTGATTGGCAAAATTTTGAATAAGAAAAACAAACGGGCGGAGTCCATGGTAAGGCGTTCAGGGTATTCAAGTTTTATTTTAGTGCAAAGCATGGGGAGGATAAAGAAGGAACTGACAACTGCCCATAAGCAGGGCAGTTGTCTTAAGTATTTTGAGAATTGCATAGTGGGGATGCTGAGGGATTGGGTGATTGGGGATTGGCTATGGGGTTTGGTTGGCTGGTGGGTGGGGGTGGAGGGATGCCCTAAATGTTGGAGGAAATCAAAAAAAAAACATTTGCAGATTTTCCCAAATTTTTGGGGCCAGACCTGGTCAATTGTACTGATCTGGGCCTTGACCATTTGAGTCGGGCTGCTCATGTGGTTTAGATTTCTAGTATTTGTCCCAGGGAGCTGTGGCCTTGGTGCTCAGTCATCCGCAACTCAGTCTGAACTCTCAATTTGATTAGCTACACAATCTAAACTTCCCAGATCCATTTTGGGGGGTAGGGGCAACTGGTCTGAGTCACTTGTAACCTGGTTCGAAACCCAAATTGAGTTCCAATCTGATTCTCAGACCCAACCAGTATGGACTGGTTTATCAGCCCGGAATTTGCAGACCAGGCTCCAATACAAGCACTGGCTGTTTCTTCAAAAATTCTGGTAAGTTTTCTCTGGTGAGTGAGGGGTCCCAGGGGCCCGCCCATGCCCCTGGTCTGCATAATCTCATAGCAGGTCCCCTCTATTATTTTTACCAGGGTTGGGGAGGGGGAGAGGAGAGATCTAAATATCTCTAGGAGGAAGGGCAGTCACTCAGCGCTCATCAACCACATGCGCCAGGTTGCTCAACTGCGACAGGGGGTCCACTTGAGCCTTTGGCCTCCTTTTGGTCTGAAAGGGATGCTGCTCCCTATCCAGTTTTAGGGGCTGGTCCCCAGGACTTACAGTTGCCTTCCAAACTGTGAAAATGACGGCCAACTGATACAACAATTTCTGATGATTCAGTTTGGGCGCTCAGGCTGATTTCTGAAGGAATGGCGGCTGGCAAAGCCATCCAAACCCCTGCGCAGTATTGGGAGCAAAACCCTCCCTGCTACCATGGTTAAATCGTTAAATGCGCCTGAAGAGTGGGGTGCACAGATTGTTTGAACCTCAGTCAACATAGTTTTGACTGAGGTAGGCTTTACAGTGGTGGGATCATTTGTGATACCACCATGAGTTAATAAAAATTGATCTGCATCTGCTTTTGCACTGTAGTTTGGGAGCAGGTCATACAAATTGACATACAAGTCAGCAACTGAGGGTTTTGCGATTTGAGATTAATTTTAGTGAATTCTGACGCATTGGTGGAGCGTTCAGTGTACTTTAACACCATTGTTTACTATATTTGGTAAGCTAAATTTCTGGATGATTGTAATTTTCAAGAAATGATATTTTAGAAGTGTAAGAAAGGTGAAATTCCACGTCCTTGAGGGGTTTATTTCTAGTATTTTCCTGGTGACTAGAAACTCTGATAAATTAAGGACTCTATACTGTATAGGCCAGGTTTTTAGGAGACTTTTTTAGGTTTCCATGGTTGGATACCCTAGGGATATCTTCACTGGATGAGGAACTGTCTCTGGACAGTCCATATCCACTTTCAAGGTTCTCTTGACGAAAGTCTGTGGTACCTTTTAACTTAGATAGACAATTGGTGATGGTCTTCTCCTATTCCAACTGAAATAACTTTTATGCCTTCAACTTTGGATTTTTGTCACAGTTCAGCTAACTCTTCCATGAGTCAGCTGAGTTTGATGGCTTTATTGTCCAAGAACTCTGTTGAATTTTTAACCAGGTGATATTCCTCACATATTAACGAAATTAGTATAATAATTAATTGAGGATTATTGCCAAAAAGGTTGGTAACTTTGATTTCTTTATTTAATGATAATACCCCAATTTGTGCTCTCCATTCAGTACGGTTGAGCTCTATTGATCCGCAGGACCAAGAAAGTATCAGGGATCATCCCTGATAGGAAATTGGTGGGTCTCAACACCAGCAACTGAGGCGAGGATGTTGAGATAAACTAAATCAATTAAGATGATGAATTGGTAAAATTAGACATCAAAAAAATAACAGTAAATGGTCCCAATAGAGTTTTCAGCCAATTTTGACACTGGTGACTTATGCTGAGGATCTTAAACTAATTTATACTAATTAATTAAGCTCAGCAGGCTGTTATCCTGGCACCAATTTTATGTGAAAATGATTGTGGGATTTCCAGCAGAAATTCAAATCTAATTTGGAGTATCATCAACTTATGCCAAGGATGCAAAACTATTTAATATTAATTAAATAAAGTCAAATTGCATTTCGACTTTGTGAGAGTATTAGAACAATCCCTGACAGTATTTTGGTTTAATTTGACACTGGCAACTTATGCTGAGGATGTCAATATATTCAGATTATAACGAATCAAGTATCAATTTAATCATGAACATTTGAGGATGACAAGTATTTCCAGTGAGAGTGCTGACAAATACTAAGTAGGGGTGAATCACTAGTGAGTGCTGATGATGCCGGAAATTAATGCCAATGATATGGACAGGCATGAAATGCCTATAAATGGTTTGATCTCCCTCTTAATAAAAATAATCTTCTAATCTTCAAATCTCCAGATTTTCAAATCTAATATTTAATTTCCCAGCTTTATTAAGTATTTAGTTAACAGTAGTTAGCTTAGCTTGTAGATGTGGGAATCAAGTCCCCAGCTGTTAGGTGCTGGGTTAAAACACCTGGAGTGGTCAATGCAACCAACTCGCAACCTTGAACTAGATGGAAACCCCATGGGAACTTGGGTAACTAGAATCAACAATGAAGGACTGGAAGTATTGAAGGGTATTAAACCTGAGGGAGTCAATAGAGGCCGCTGAGCCACAATTGTTGGACATGTCCCAGAAGAGGACCTATGAGCTATAATGAGTGGTCATGCCTCAGAAGGAGAAGTTGTTGGTCTGCTGGGTTAGTGGGTTGCCCTACAAATTTGTAGGGAAAGGTCGCCAATGATGTGGGAAAGCAAGGGCCAGCAGTCTTCATACTGTTTGGCATGGCACACTAATGGAGTCACCAAGAATTGAGAATAAAAATTCTCAACAGATACCACTAGCAGAATGATTTAAATTTCTGTGACATCAACTCTCCCTGTCAAGACTTTTCTTTGCTTAATAAGGACAGGACTGGAAATCATAGATTTAAGTCCTGATGACTTGACATAAACACCCTTAACTTTACCCTGGTTCATAGTCTTCATATTGCTGACTATCAGTTGCAGATTTGCGATATTTTCTTTAAAATCTTATTGCTGCTTAATGAGATAATGTATTGAATTATAAATTTTTGAAGTGGTCTCCATCCCCACGTACTATAAATTCATTTTGTGTCATGGCTTAATGATATGATTGAGGGTACCAACTGTAAAGATAAAGCTGGTCGTCAGGAGGCCAAAAAAGGTAAGTTATCAGGCCTTCCTGACCTCAAACATAATTTGTACCAGCGCTGGGTTCAGGCCAGATATGCCCAGGTTGGTCAATGGGATGTGTGTGATGCTCGGCCCTATGTTGTGGAAAGGGCGTTAAAATGCACTAGCTTTATTCTTAATGCCGATGGATCAGTTCAGTTGCTCAGTGAACAGGGTTTTAGACCTGTTCAACATTTAAAAATTCTAAATCAGGTCAGCTGTGCTTACAATCAAGAACTTGAGTTCAATCATCCTGAGACATAGTACTCTGGCTGATAGAAGCGTGCGCCTATTGGTGCACTTAGGCTTAGCACCACTTACACCA
Organism: Massospora cicadina; assembly: GCA_022478985.1. Taxonomy (NCBI): domain Eukaryota; kingdom Fungi; phylum Entomophthoromycota; class Entomophthoromycetes; order Entomophthorales; family Entomophthoraceae; genus Massospora; species Massospora cicadina. The sequence continues at coordinate 22,923 of JAKSZP010005951.1, read as the reverse complement.
ATTGACAATTCCATAATTGTTTAATTATGTTTCCTCAAGACCAACCTTCCTTGTTGGTCGACTTCCTATTAATAAATCCCTCATTAGTTTACGTTTTTTGAATATGTTCCTTGGGCAAACCTGTGCGCGGACCTCCTCAAGGAGGTTTCCAACAGTGGTGGTCATTGTATTTTCTCTAAATAATTTCCCATATCTGGTGCACTGCTAGGCCGCCCTGGTCCCCTCCAAACCAAAGCACCAATGCACTCCTGCACCGATCTTCACTTGTTTGTGGACTCCCTGTTGGTATCCGACCAAGGTTTGTTAATTATATTCTATCTTTTACTATATACCGCACTGTACACCCTTGCCCTGGGTCCTTTTTGCTCTGGCATCCTCCGCGGTGCCCTGTTCACTTTCTTACTAACGACTAGTTCCTTGGAGGTGTGGTTGTGCACCTCACAGCACCTTGCATGGAATGTAGAATTGCAGACACTCTCCTTACACTTTGGGAGTTATGCACTCACCAACATTGACTCAGCTGTTACCCTCTTCACTCAACAGCTTGCCACCTTACTCTTTACTCTTTCCTATGTTGGCTCTAAAACCACTGTATTGAGCACCAATTTCTGAAAAGCGGCGACTGCATAGATTGTGAATGTTCTACACTTACTAACAAGGCTTTCTGTTTGATAACAAAAAGTGTTCTTTGAGCTCATAACAGTTCAGGTAAAATGTGATCATGTAATTTAAACTATTTAGGCAACTTTTTCCTACAGCAACTAAAATAATACTAGTAAAAATCTATTTACATTAGGAGCAAGGGAACTTTATTAGGGATATCATTTTCATATATATATATGGTACTCATGGCTCTTTAATTCCCATCTATTAGAATTAATAACATCAATTGTCAGCGAATACCTTACTACTTATGAAACTGCAGAATTTGACATGCTATTGTTCAGAACTTCAATTGGCTTGATTCATAAAAGGTGGTAATTCCTCTCTTGAGTCTTTTAAACTAAAATATTAGAACTTAATCCACAATAGCTCATAGAATTCTGATAATTGTTTAAGTAATAGTTGCCAACATGGAGCTTCCTACTAGAAAGCCTAAGAGTCATTGACACTTTGGGGACAACATGGAGTCCAGAGGCCAGACCTATTAAGCTTGCTGGGTAGACAGGAGAAAGGGAGGTTTAACCAAAGTTGTTTCAGAGGTTTAAAAATAATAGTTAGAACTTGGCTATATAGCGACCAGAGGTTCCCAAGGAAATATAAATATTTAGTCCTGATAGCTTGGGCAAGCGGGAGTGCTGGAAAGCAGTAGGGATCTCTGGTAGAGAAATTAATGGGGACTTAACCTAAAGATGTTCAGAGGTCCCAAAAGAAAGAATGAACTTTTACTGAAAGAGCATAAACTGGTAAAGGCTAACCATTATTTCATTAGGTATATGCTTTGAAACTTAAATAGTGCTGATAAAATAGTGGATAGAATAAGGGTTATAAGGAATAATCAAAGCATACCATGTTGGAACTGAGAACAGATCATAATTCACTATCCTAAGATTTTTTTACAGGATAAAGGAAGTAGGCAAAAGATAAAGGTAATCATGAAATATGGCGAAGTTAGGAATAAGGTGTGATAAGCTGAAATAGGTATTTGTTCCCTAACGTGAAAATAGTAGTTGAGATAGGGAATATAGGCTGGATTATTGACTAGTAGAGCACTTCAATGACAATTAAACTGAGTTCATTCATTGGGGGCTTTAGCGAAAATGATTGAAATTTGGCCAATGATAAATAACTTGAAGCTATTAATATTTTTGGACCTTTGGCCCAACAAAGCATTAATCACTAAAATAGCTATAATAAAGTCAGTTGAGATTAACTGAAATAATAAATAATTTGGAAGCCCCAAATCAATTCTTCATCTAATTTTCAAGAATCCCAACTGACACCAAAGAATCAAATTGCGATCCCCCAATAGATTAAAGAACTAGTATCACAGCATTTTGGAAAAAGCGTAAACTGGTTAAAATACCAACAGCAACTCCAAGGGCAACTACACATAAACCTGTCTAGAGAAACGGCCTTGCATAAACTATGTGGCCTCTATATGAAAAAGAGGATCAAGGAAAAGACAGCCAGAAATAGAGTTGTGATACTCTATTGCCAGGCAGCTGACTATCCAATCTAACATAATGAAGAGGTTTATAAAGATCACTCCCACCAATGAGTGGTGACTCTCCTAATAAAGTCATAGCCATTAATTTGGAGCCAGTGTGCTGCTCTGTAAAATGAATTTAAATAAATTATTCTAAGCCATAAGGCAAGCAACTTGCGGAGCAACCTCATTTTAGTAAAGGTTAGGAATCTTATGAGTTCCTTCAAAGGGAGTCAAGGTGGCCTTGCCTCTAGATGCATTAAACACTCATTTCCCAAATGTTGGTGTGAAAACAAGTCCATGATTGCCCAAGTTGATGCTCCCATCATACTTTTCTCAAACTTAAATTCAAACTACCTCTCTTATTGCACTTGTGTTGATATACTTGTGAATAAGGTTTAAGTACAAGAAATAGTTTATAGCATTGCTCAAGTAAATGTATTATCAAGTCATTTTGTAAGGAGACTGAGGATTGCCCCAGAAATGGCCCATCAGCAACAGTATAAAACTGCTTGTCCTGAGAGCAATATTAGTGGAGGAGCTTGTTGTGCTTTGCCAATAAGATTCAGTTCCTTACAAGAAAGCTCTCCAGCTATGAATATGCCTATTCACAATTATCAATCTTTATTTGGTACAGAGTTTCTTAAGTTTTATGAAGCCGTCAGATTTCTGTGGTTGACTCAAAAATAAATCCTTTGACAACCATCAGATTGGTCTGATTATCCTCCCAATGCTCGAATTAATACCCTAATTTTCACCTCAAAGCCTATTGCAACTACATGGCTCAGGCTGAATAACTCAATGTCAATCCAATCAAGTACTTTATCAAAAAGCTTGGGCCAAATACGCTAGCACATTATGGCCAATTATCACTGCACCAAATCTTGGCAATTGGTCCTAATTATTGGGAACAATATCAACATTCAGTATAAAAAATTGTTCTGGACTGACCTGAAGTTAACGTTTAAAATTCCCATGGAGAATCAGACAAACAATAATGTAATTAGTTTCCTGCCCTTGGGCGAAATTCATATGTAAATCTGCGTAATTGGCACAATAGCACTTGCAAAATGGACCACCCAAAAAGGGAGTACCTAGTGCTATTGAGAGAGAGGCCTGCCAATGTCCAATTAGGGGTATGACATCTACAATCAATGCAGTAATTTCACAGATGTATTTCGTCAGCAGTATGACAAAACTCAAATCAAGAAGATTTTAGGATAAGTTTGCATATTTTTATTGCAATTTTTACCTCTGAAATCCTTCCAATTTTGAGAGTATTTTGCCACCAATAAACCTAGCAATAGGTCTCAGTCATATCAGATCAAGGGCTGAACTGAGGTGGTAAAATTTCTATTGTAATTTTTTACTTGAATGTGGCCAGGAGATGCCCTAGAGGTATAAATACTGGCGCCTGGCTTAATGACTGATTATCAAATAAATATCCTCTAATAAAAGATATTTATCTCATTTCTTTCCTAGTATTTTATCAGAATCTTTTCTTTGTGGAAGTGTCGACAAGCTGGAAGTTCCAAATCCCAGCTGGTAACTAAACCTGACTTGAAAGAAGTTTCTGATTACAAAGGGAAAATTATGCCCAAAATTGACCAGAAGGGTCAGGGCTATTTTAATACGCCTAGTGAGTTTCCAAATGGTCCAAATACTGTAAGCCACTGGCAAAATTGAGGATCAATTAAAGGAACTTCGTCCCAATTAAGTGTGCGGAAATATAATTATCAAGTGAGCTATCCTCAGAATTTCACAACTGGTGTTCACTAAAAACTGGTGACACTCTCTGATATAGACTTACATAACCAGTTCCTGGCTGACTCGGCCAGATGAGAAAGTGACAATGAGATGAAAACTAGCAACAAGGAAATCTCAGATTATTTTAGTACCAGCTGCCAAGGCTCTGAAGCGGGTACCTCCTAGTCCTTGAATCTTATCACAGTGGGAGAGCTCATGCAGATACAAGCCTGATTGATCTTACATCTGCAAGCATAAAAGCTATGCTGGAAACCCTATATCAGGGTTTTTGAATTGTAAACACAAATCGATCCCTCATTTTGGCCTGTTCTACTACCTTTAGGATCAGGCGCTCAAGATGGAGATATAGATAAATTATCACGATGCAACCATGGCATCTCTTGCCAAATGTCTCACAGACATTCAAGCAACTAACAAATTCCTGGTTAACTTTGTTCAACTCTCAATTAAGCATATTAGCGTATCATTGCTAGACAAATATAGAAATCATGGAAATCAACCATGTGCAAGGGAAGAAACAATCTTCCCAAAATGCTCTAATGTAAAATTTAATTCCAGTTTTGCTGAAGTACGAAAAGCAATTGTGGATAATATGGGACTTGCCCTTGAAGCTCATGAGAGATTAAACACTCTTGAGAAGCTACTAAACAAAGGAGTCCCAAAGCTAGCTGCAGAAGTTCTTTCTCACCATGGGCTATCACACAAAAGGGTACAAAGCATGAATAACTGCTGTCAGAAAACTGGAAACACATTCAGATTTCCTATTATTTCAGTCAGAATGACTTACCATACATGCCACTTAAGGCCAAGAACTCACCTGGAATTAAATGAAAAGGTCGATGACTTTAAAAATTATGTTTAGGCCAAGCTGGTTACTATAAACAAATACATTGATAACCTTGCAGCAAAGCCAGTTGTCCCAGAAAGGGATGAGGATAATGCCTTGAACAAAAAAGGAACTTTCAAACATTTGGATGGTTGTGTCGAAATTGCAGGCCAGAAATACTGAAATTACTCAGGAGAATTGGGAACTCAGAATGCAATTATCAACTGCAAATTTCCCAAGTAGACAGTATGGCCAAAGACATTAGAAGCTATAAAGAGAAGTATGTTAACCTTAAAAAAGAACATGAATTCCTCAAAAATCAAAGCTGCCAATGCTCACCCAGATTTGACAAAAGAGAAATAGGAAAAAGCTCTGCCCATTCGGCAAAAAAACAGTTTGGAAAGATAACTAAGGGCTGAATCTAAGAATCAGAATCCAGTAGTTCGGAGCAATATCATGGATTTGAATCATCAGAAATAGACATCGATGCAGAAACTAATATTTTGAACATCCTTTATTGCCTAGAGTTCTGGCATCAATCCTAACTCCAGATACTCCACAATGGGAAAGAGGGCCAATTATGAACAAAGATACACCAATATGTTCAAGAAGAAGTAACACCCCTATGCCCAAAATAGGGCGAGATGACTTTAAAGCATTTATTTACCAAATTTTGATAAGGATGAGAACGTTCATCTTTCCTCAAGTTATTTGAAAAAGCAATTAGGGGAGCATAAGCCCATGCAAAAGGACCAGCACTGATCAACTTACTTGATGCCCATAGCTGTGACCTTGTCATGCCCTATTTGGGTGACTATTGGTCCTATATGGATGCCAAAATTGCAGTGATCAATTAGTTTAGAGGGCCTGAAAATTGGAAACTCAAAAAAGAGACTTTCTTAATATTAAATTCAAACAGAATGAGACTATTAAGGACTTTGCGGACAGATTTTTCCATGAGGCACAAGTTCTACGTGGGTGCAACGCAATAGATAAGTTTGACGCTAAGATTGCAATGGAACACGCATTTAAGCCCTTCTGTGAACTGCACAATATCATGATACCTGCATTCAATGGAATTTTGAAAATCCAAGAACCTACCATTTACTTGAGAAGCTGTTCCCATAATTTCAATACCCCTAATAGGCCCAAAGATCAGCAAAAATTCAATTTTTGAGCCCAAAAAGCAACACTATGTCCAACCAGGGGAAAAAGTTCTGAACTATAAACCAAAAATTTTAAAAAAGCAGCAAAAAGGGCCGATTATATGCCACAACTGTGGTCAAATGGGGCATTTTGCTAACTAATGTTACAGACGGTTCAACAAAAAGCCTGGAGTCAACTTTGCTCTAGAAATCAACAGCAACAGTGAGGTGGGAAAAGAGCAGGTGGAATAGAGGCAGAATGCTCTAACTCCACCAATGTTCAAACCATTCCACCTGACGCTGGCGAGCTCTTTAGTCTGAAGTTGTTGCCAAAGATAACCTCCACCATATCATGGCTAATAATGTCATGATGGTCACTACTTGGGCCACAGTAAAAGCAGCTAAACCCTTGAGAATTACCAAAGAAGCCCGAGCAGAGGTATCAAAACCTTTATGAAAAACAGATTATTGATCAGGGTTAAGACCTTCAACCCAAATGTTCAACCAACCAACCTAAGCTCACAAAGTTCAAGTAGCTATTCCCATGAAGACCTTAGCAGATAACTTCCCAGATATATGCTCAAGCCTAAAATCACACCTGGAATTGGGCAGTAATCACAGCAATCATAAAATAAATACCTCTGAAAACTACTCTAAATGTACTTATGTGGACTTAGCAGTAAACAAGGTGCGAGTTTGGGCCATTATCAATAGTGGTGCTCCTATTAATATAGTCAGCACAAAGTTGGTTAAAAAACTGAAAATTGCGCCCGATGTTGCCCACTGTCAGGAATATGGAACAGCTGGAGCACATACAACTAGATTGCTGGGCGCATACAGTACTTTACCTCTAAGATTTGGATCTACTGTAGTAACAGCATCAGCTTTACTGTTTCCAAATACAAACTATGATATCCTAATTGGGACTGATTTCATAAGAAGATATGGAGTTGTTACCAATTATAAGGATGATACTCTCACCATTATTGGACAGGCTATTCCACTTTACTATAACTGGGATAGGGCAGTTGAGAAAAAGAATCTCATCCTATTCATAAATCTGTCCTACATAGATGAAGTGGTCCCAATTGAGTATGTCAAAGCATGGTCAAAGATAAAAACACTACCCACTCATATCAATGAGTCAAAGGGCATTCCACTTCAATTAAATCAGAGCATCACTATACCTTCCAGAGATCAAATATTATCCCAGCGGTACTAACAATTAGTATCCTGGAAATACTTTATGGTGAAGTAGATCAACCTTGGTCTAAATCTCAATTCAAACAAAACATTGCCCTGGTATTATCATTCCTTGCCACGTAGAAATACACAACTTATGTGCAAACCTGCAAAATGAGCCCATTTCCATCCTTTGACATCAAACAATCACATTTCTGCATCTGTTCCCTACCTCAGAAATTCACTCATTACATGAGTTTGGAACTTATTTTCAAATTAGGGCTCCCCCAATAAGGACCTACTCAGCATAAATAATGTCATCCCTATGGCCAATTTAGGCAACCTGACCAACTGAGAAGGGCCAAGCTCAGGAGTTATTATTTAAATATTGGGAAATATTTGCACAAGATAATTTTGACTTGGGGTGTGCTAAGGGTGTCACAATATAAAATTGATACTGGAATTATAAACCAATTAATTGTGCCCTATTAGATGCTCAAAACCATCAGAAGAAGCTGTATCCATGGAATTAAGGAACTCCAAGATCATGGCATGTTAGCTCCTTCAAAAATCCATGGGTGGCACCAATTTTAATATTAATAAAAAGGATGGAAGCGACCGAGTAGTCATTAATTATTGAAAGTTAATCAACATCACAAAGAAGGACTCATACCCTCTGCCACGAATTGACAATGCCTTGAATAGTCCTGAGGGCGCAAAGTTCTTCTCGGCAATGGACCTTATCAGCAGATATTGTCATATAAATCTTCCCAAAGAGGAGCACGAAAAATGTGCAATTATAAACCAAGAGGGCCTATTTAAACCAATGAAAATGCCTCAAGGGCTCTGCAATGCCTCGGCTATTTTCCAAAGGGCTATGGACACAATTCTGGGAGATTTGAAGTTGTCATGTGTATTAGTGTACCTTGATGATATCAAAGTTTTCAGCCGCACTTTTGATGACCACCTGGAACACTTGGGGGTTTTCAGAAGGCTAGCAGCTGCAAACTTAAAAATCAAGCCTAGAAAGTGCCATTTCTTCAAAGACTAACTGGAATACCTCGAATTTGTAATTGATAAAGTGGGTCTTCAGCCCCAACCCTCTAAGGTGGATGCTATCTCCAAAATGAAACGGCCCAAATCCAAGCGCAATAGTCAAGTATTCCTAGGAATGATAAGGTACTATCTCCAATTTATTACCAATTTCACACATAACTTGGGGGTCCGCTTTTATATCTACTTAAAGATAGGGTCCCATTCGACTGGACTCCAGCTTGCCAGTATGCATTTGATAACTATGATTGGCCCTATTGGGCGCGCCTGTTCTTCAATACCTGGACTTTGATCGTAAGTTTATTGTCCAAACTGACGCATCTCTAACAGGCAGTGGGGGCCATATTACCACAAATTGGAGAAGACGGTGAAGAACATCTCACTGCCTTCTCTAGTCAGACCTTAAATGTTCATGAAAGGAACTACACAATAACAGAATGAGAATGTTAGCTGTCATATATGCTTACAAGCAATTTCAGGTCTACCTTCATGTAACTCATTTCAAAGTTGTTACCAATCATGCTTCCCTATAGATGGTTGAACAACTTAAGAGAACCTGAGGGCTATTTTACCCGTTGGGCATTAAAGCTTCAAGCTTATTCTTACACCATTGAGCATCAATCTGGGGCAAAACATCAAGGTGTCAATTGCTTATCCTGACTACCCACCATTTCAACACTTAGTTGGGCTGCAGATGAAATGTCTTTGAAAATAGTCAATGGAGAGTATCAAGATGAGCCTGAATCTGTCTAAAAAATATAATCAGATCTATGAAAAAATACAACCATCAAAAATGGGACACTCATAAGATCATTGAGGGCAAAAAGTATATTTCCCAAGACCCTCATCCCGAACAGACCTAATAATGGTGGCGCATAAGGCCATAGGGCATGGTGGATTCAAGAATACAAAAGAGCATCTGAAGCAATTCTACTATTGGGAGTCAATGCATTTTTATATCCAAGAAACGCTAGAATGCTGTGAAGAGTTCCAAGGCAAAAAAAACCTTTTTGAAAAAGCGCATCTTACTGGCTTGCTCGGCCCAAGTTTGCCTGGAATACTGTATCTATTGATGTTGTTGGCCCACCTCCAACAAGCAATACGAAGGCCAAGTACATCATTGTAGCCATTGACCACTTGACCAAATGGGTCGAGGCCAAGGCTATACAGGAAGCTGGAGCAGCAACTACAGCCAAGTGATCCTTGAAAACATCATCTCCAAGCATGGATGTCCACAGGGTATTCTGGCCAATAATGGAACCAATTTTAACTCCAATGTCCTTGCTAAGCTCAACCAATTAATGGGAGTATGAGGTGTACCCTCTGCTCCCTATCATCCCAAAACTAATGGTACTGTTGAGCGCACAAATGGGACGTTGGTGAACATTATCAGGAAATTAACTTTGGCCAAGCCATCTAAACGGAGTACTTATATAAGTTTGGCAGTATTCGCCTACAATATCTCCTACCATTCATCAACCAAGATGTCACCTTTTCAAGTACTATATGGAAGACATCCGGCCCTACAAACGCTGCTATATTAAGCCCTAAAGAACCTGATGAAAATACTTATAATCAATATGTCAAGAAACTTGTGAATGCTTTAATAAGACAACAAGCTCTGGCCTTCAGCAACAGCTTTGCCATGAAAAAGGCCCAACATCATAAGGACTTAGATGATCGCTACAAATTGGCTGAATTTGAGGTTAATGATGAAGTTTTATTTTACAAGACCCATGTATAAGGCCGATTGTAAAAGTTAGATCACATCTGGGTAGTCATTCTCAATGATTGAGAAGACATTTAAGTTTAAATACACAATCAAGGATATTAGGACCAGCCATATATACAACTAAGTCATTGTAAAATTCCTAAGAAGGTTCAATAAGAGGGCTGATTAGGAAAGAAAAAAGAGAAAAAAGAAAAAAAGGAAAAAGAAAAAACATATATATAATAATAGTTTTCTTTTTATTAACACTTTGGTTTGAACTTGAGGATGGGAAGAGGATCCAACTCAAGACTTGACAGGCATTTGGGCTGAAATTACCAAACAGAAGATCCAACTTTAGACTCACTGGGCGTTTGTGCCAAAGATAACAGATGACAATGATCAACAAAGGTAAAAGGGAATCTTAGGGCTTATGTTTGAGTCAAGTGGGGGGAAATGTCAGATTCTGGTGGTTGACTTGAAAATAAACCTTAAACAACCATCAGATTGGGATGATTATACTCCAAATGTTCGAGCTAATACCCTAATTCTCAACTCAAAGTCTATTGCAACTACATGGCTTAGGCTGGATATCTCAATGTCAATCCAATCAAGCACTTTATCAAAAAGCTTGGGCCAAATATGCTAGCACATTTTGGCCAATTATCACTGCACCAAATCTTGGCAATTGGTCCCAATTATTGGGAACAATATCAACATTTAGTATAAAAAATTATTCAGGACCAACCTTAAAGTTAATAATTAAAATTTCCATGGACAATCAGACTTACGATAACATAATCAATTTCCCACCCAAGGGCGAAACTAATATGTCAATCTTCATAATCAGCATTATAGCACTTGCACATGGACCATCCAAAAAGGGAGTACCTAGTGCTATTGAGAGGAGGCCTGCCAATGTCCCAATTAGGGGTACGTCATCTACAACTAATGCAGAAATTTCACAGAAGATGTATTTTATCAGCAGCATGATGAAACTTAAATTGAGAAGATCCTAGGATAAGTTTGCATGTTTTTATTTCAATTTTTGTCCCTATAATTTCCCCAATTTTGAGAGTATTTTGCCATCAATAAACCTAGCAATAGGTCTCAGTTGTATCAGTTAAAAGCCGGACTGAGGTGGTAAAATATCTGTTGAATTTTTGTGCTCAAATGTGGCCAGGAGATGCCCTAGAGGTATATATATTGGCGCCTGGCCTAATGACTGATTATCAAATAAATATCTTCTGATAAGAGATATTTTATTTCATTTCTTTCCTAGTTTTCTTAAAGGATATTTTTTTTGAGAAATGTCAACAAGCTTGAAGCGTCAAATCCCCTGCTTGTAACTAAACCTGCCTTGGAAGAAATTCCTGATTACTAAGGGAAAATTACGCCCAAAATCGACCAGAAGGGTCAGGGCTATTTTAATACGCCTAGTGAGTTCTTAAACTAACTAAATATATTAAGCCACTGGCAAAATTGAGGATCAATTAAGGGACTTCGTCCCAATTAAGCATGCAGGAATCTAATTATCAAGCGAGCAATCCTCTTTATATTTCACAGGAGCCATCCTTGATTATGAGAACAATATTTAATATCCTTAGCCAAATATTATCTCTGCGCTACTCACAGGAAGAAAAGGTTCCCTTTGATAACTGCAAGAATCATATCAACGTAACTTATACCAATGAGGTACTAACCATCCATTACCAGCAAGTCAGGCGTTGTAGTTGATCCCCTGCCTCTAACATCTCTATAAAAATACATAGAATTCCATTATAAGCAGTCAATAGTTGCAAGTTACTTTTTGAGAATAGCAGGTTGGCAGCATTAGATTGTCCTTAAACCTTTCTTAAGGATTACTGGGAAAAATATACCCATCATAAGAAAGGATCATGGATTGAACTCCTTACTGCTTCAGAATTAATTATTTCTGAGAATGGAGAGATCTGCGTCCTTCTGGCCAGCTTTAATACCTAGATAAATACAATGAGGAAAAGTAAAAAATTGCTTACGTCCACCTTATACCCCAAGATGAAATTTGTTTCATTAAAAGTTTCAAGATGAAATAAATGTTTAGTCTTCTGGATGCAGCATCAAATGTTTGTCTGATAATTACCTGAGAAAAGGTAGAAGGGGTGTTGAAAAAAGGATAAAGCTTTGGTGCTGCTATGGAAATACGCTCAAATATCTTCCACTAGCAACTACAATTTGGGGTATGCTAAGGAATTTAGCACTTTATCAATACTGGCAATGCAAGCTTATACTTTTAATGCCTATTTGATAAAATAGAGATAATGATTAAGTTGTGAAGAAAGAGTTGGATCAGCTGCTTCAGCAAGGTATGATCATCCCCTCACGCATTCCATGGGCTATCCCTGTACTTGATGTCTAAAATAAGGATGGTTCAAACCAAGTGTTATTTGGTTTAATATCAGTTAGATAAATCTACAAAAATATTCTAACCCTTTGCTGCAATTAGATGATGCTCTTGACCAACTAGGGGGTACCAAATATTTCACTGCACTAGATCTTATAAGTGGTCAACAGCAGATTGACCTGCATGAGGAGAAAAAAAATTCACGATTATCACCTCTAAGGGCTATACCAGCTGATCAATATGCCCCAATATTTTTGTAACATGCCCGGCACTTTTATAGATCTATGCACTCTATCATAGGTAACCTAAAGTATAGCTGAGGTTTATATATCTCAATAGATTATTGTATTTTTGTGTACCTTCTCTCAATACCCGTCATACTTAGTGGAAATATTCTTATGATAGCTAAGGCTCAGTTAGAATTAGACTGAACAAGTGCCATTTCTTTAAGACTTAAATGGGGTTTATAGGCCACATATCTGACATTCAAGGGACATTACTGCAACACCTAAAGATTGATGCCACTAATCGCATGAAAAATTATTGAACATAAAGGGGTGTACAGGTATTCCTTAGGATTATAGGATATTATTGTCGCTTCATTCAATGGTTTACTCAGTTAGCCAAACCTTAGTTCCATTTGATAAGGAGTGAAGTGACCTTTCAATGTTTTTCAGAGTGTTAAGACGCCATTTACAAGTTATCTGCGACTTTAACTCAAGCGCTCATCCTTCACTACTCAGACTTTATTCTGATTATTTATCATTCAGCCTGACGCCTCATATACATCCATTGTAGTGGTATTAACTCAACTTAATGATCAAGGGGAGGAACATCTGGTCGCTTTCTGTAGCTGTGCCCTCACTTAACATGAGAGGAACTATATGGTAACAGAATGAAAATGTTTGGCCATTATTTTTTCTTCCAAACAATTCCGCATATACCTGCATGGAACCAAGATAAAGGTTGTCACTGATCGACCTTCGCTACAATGGCTTTATAACCTTAAGGAGCTTGAAGAAAACTTGACAAGATGGGCTCTTAAACTTCAGGCTTACAACTATGAAGTTATACATCTCTTAGGTTTTCCCATCAGAAAGTCAATGGTCTCTAGACTGCTTATTTTTTTATTGTTGTCTCCCTGTGCTGACCAGCTATTTGAGAAGATGAAGGCTTGCCAATATGAAGATGAGCAGCTTACCAATTTGAACTCTAGATTGATTACTTTAAAGTATTGAGCTTTGAAATGGTACACTTCATAAAATCAGAGTGAATGGCTGAAGATATTAGTATTTTACCTCGTCCAAAAAGCTCATGATAATCTTGTAAGCCCATCAAATTGTTGAATTTTGTGGGTTTATTGAGACTTTCAAGCAGATACAACATAGTCAATAATGGGTTTCTATGAGGTTAAAAGCTGTATACCTTGCTTTAGTGTCAAGAAGGTCAAACTTAACTGCCATTTAAATCCTCCACTACCTATCAGCTCTTCAAGCCTAACTGAGCTTGGTATACTATATTTATTAATGTTATTAACTTTTACCCATCAGAAATTTTATCCACCTAAATATCACCGTAGCTATTGACCACTTGACAGAGTGGTTCAAAGCTGAATCCATTTGTTATACTGGGCTATTACTACTTAATTTAAAAGTGGAGAACATTGTACATTGACATTGGTACCTCAAGTAATACTGACTAATAACGCCACTAACTTTACTTTCAGATTACTCCCCAGACTCGATGATCTCATGGTATTTTAAGGAGAACAAGCTGCTCTATATCACCCTAGGACTTTTGGTACTGTAGAAATGGTAAATGGGACCTTGGAGCAGATACTACGCAAATTTCCAATACATTCCCTTACAATGGACCCTTTACATCAGGACAACATTTTTATCTAAAATATTGGGTACCATAGCTCCATGGGGTTCTCGCCCTTCCAACTACTCTATTGCAGACAACTTGCTTTTCTACCCCTACTATATTCTATTGTATAATGAAGAAGGAGTCTGAACTGAGGAGTAATTTGATTGTTTAGCTAGGGCACTAATTATTGCTCAAACTGAAGCCTATTTAGCGGCTTTAACTCACAAGATTAACCTAGCTCAATACGATATTCATTAAAGTACATTGCATCATTTTGAGTTGTGTTATTAAGTATCATACAGTGATACATATGGATTTGGACGAACATTCAAGATTGCCTTCATGTGGAAAGGAATATATGTAAAATTAATATGGTCCTCTTTTGACATTTATACCATCAATAATTTGTCCAATGGGATATCATTGAATTTGATTCACTTGAAACTCTTAAGACCCTTCCATTATTGTCAACACCCTCCATAAGAGAGTAACCCAAAGTGTGATTTGAGTCAAATGTGGAGATGTGTTGTCAAATTATTGACTCAAACTCAAGCGGTCAATTATTTCATCACTTCCCATTAAGTCTTTCTGATACAAACTGTCAGGGACTAGAATATCTTTAACCCAGTCTGGCATAGCAACTCGTGAACTTGCCATGCCTGATCTAAGAGTCCAGTATAACAAGGGTAGGATGCGATAAAAAATATAACAGCTGTGAATAAAGGTCTGTTGGGCCCTAATATAGGTTGTAGAGCTTCAGCTAGTTCAACCCTGTTAAGGCCAAGATACCAGTGACAGTGGGTAATTGTGCAATTGGGTTAGTGGAAATAGTTGGATTTTCAGGGTTGTTAAATTGATATAAGCTTGATAATAAAGATCCTTGTACTTTACTAAGGATTAAAAGCAGGCAAATCAAATAGGTATTTAGAAGCATCTTGACTTTATTGACTGCAAGGAATTATTTTAGAAATATTCAGCTTATATACACTTTTCAGACTAATTGAACTAGCTTTAGGGCTTACTTGATTCTTATCTAGCTTTAGATTCTTTGGGCTCTTTCTGTCTTAGATAAACCAAAGCTTAGACTAGTAGTCAACTGCCTAGTTAGACTACTAAGACCTGGCCCCAGGTGTTCCGATGTTTAATTCAGATTTGATAGGCTTGAATCGATTCATCTGACTCATTGTTCGTTCTGCTATGTGATTTTTCTATCGTCTTTGATTGTTTAAGCTGATTACATATATCATATATTCTACTAATAAGAACTGATATATTAGGGATATCTTTCATGTCAGGCTTTGCCCTGACACAAACGCTAAAATCTAGTTGTTGTCTTGTCCTAAAGCCCACCTTTCCCTTTGAGCCCCCAAAACTTCCAAAATCATTATGCAACTGCCCTTGACTTTTATGAGTCATTCCCTTAAAATTGAGTACCATTGTACTCATTATACTTATTTTAATCGCTGCCAATTGACTAACAATCAGGACGTCCTTATTTCAAGGATGAAAAATTATGTATAAATATACTTTGATCATCAATATATATATTACTCAAATTTTGGTTGTATTTTTGAAATCTCTCCTTGGAAGTAGATCAGACTATAACAGGGATTATAGGAAGCAGACCTTATCAAGCGTAATGAGGTCATAAGATTAAGAGTATAAAAAAAGTTTCAAGAGGCAAGTCTTACCTGTGCAGTAGAGTGCAATACCGCACACTACAGGATTCAATCATTCATATCCTTCTTTAACCAGTTTGGATAAAGTCCTTAATCATAGTCTAAGCTCTACGCTTTTTCAGTGCTCATATAATTGCATTTTCTGAATACCTCCTTTATCAGTTATCCATTGTATTATGGTTTTTGTGGTAATTCTGACTTTTATTCTCGGACTTACTTCCATAAATTACTTTAAGCTGTTATCAAGGCTCTTGTGCCATAAAAAGATGATTGATGAGAAAATTTTCGTTATAAATTTTTTAACCATCACTAATGTGCCAGGATAAACAGTATGAAGACTTCTCACCCCTATGTACAAAATCACTATCAGGCTCACCTTCCCTTGCTGCAAGTTTGTGAGCAGCGCAACCTCTCAAGTGTGGGCTTTCTCTAGAGCAACTTTACCATGAAACAACCAATAATATAATTAGCGCCCAGAGCTGGCACTCTCTCCCATCTGGAAATCTCATTATATATGCAACACCCATCTAGTCAATCTGAGTGCTCCAACACCCATATGGTTACGTCAGCCTGGGCAGCTCAGCAAATGTCTTAATTGATCAAGTCCATCTGGGGTTGGTTCTCATCCAGTACCTCATACACTAGCAGGTCTGCACCAATTGAGGGCCATTTACATCATTACTCTCAACAGAGTTTTTTCTTCCATCAGAAAGTTGTACATTCGACTCAGCAGGCCGCTGCTGCAAATGTAATCGCCTGGGAATGCCTACACATGGGGAACCTTCCCAAATTAATAAAACCCAACTAGGGTTGTAACACCCGAGCTAAGTTTATAATATATAGTAGAAGAGATTTGATAATAAGGCTAACTTTATATATGAGGTTTCCAAGTAAAATTAGAGGCAACAATTAGAGTAAACTGATCTCATACAACAGTCTAATTAGGACATGGAAAACTGTGATTGTTATAATTTAACGATATTTTTAAGATACTATGGGAGAATTTGCGCAGGGTCAAACCCACTGAGCAATTGGACGGATGATATGGAGATCTCCGGCCCTCAGAACAAACTTAAAAGATATAATAAAGTATGGAGCAATTGTTACAATCAACGCCTCTTTATTTAACTTAATGTTTATTAGCATATTTTCTCTGCTCCGTTCTACCTTCTCTACTAGTAATCCTCCCCTCGCAATCATCTTATCTCACTTATATATAAGTAACTTCAGTTGATACTACCCTTTTGGCTTAGACTATTTAATTCCGTTTTATCCTCAATGGCTCTGACAGGGTATGGTATTCTTTAATTCCCTACCGCTTAGTTTGAGGCGATCTAATTACTATTTGTCAAATGTGATTTTGCCTTATCACCTTATTTGTAGGCTATCCAATTTTTGCCCTTCCTGACCCAATATCGCCTCATCCCAAGGTGCTCTAACATTTGTACTCTATAAATAATGGTTGGCGGATTCTAGCTAATCCGCCATGGCTATTTTGGGCTTATTGTCCTATCATATCAGGATCTTGACACTACCCCCCTTGACTGGATGATAAGTATCCTATTGTTTATATGTTGAGAAAACTTTGTGTGTACTCAGTTAATAATCTGACTGCTCGTGGGGTCCTTGATAGTATAGGCATCAACACCTGTTATTCCAATTACTTCAAATGAACCAATCCAGATGATGGCAAAATTGTGCTTCTGACCAAACCCATGTTGGTCATGGTATAGAACCATATCCCCATCTTTGAACTGAGCTAACTCACTACGCTGTTCCTGATCCGCAGCCTGATTCTTTAACTACTTGTCTAAGCTGAATGAGTACAATTTGGTTTGCGACTTAATTAATGTGTTTGCTAGGTTAGTCAAGTAACGTTGGGGATCCATTCCACTGGTATCTTCCATGTAGGCATAACGCAGTGCTGGAAGAGCTTGGTACGTTCCATATAGTAACTGAAAGGGACTCTTCCCCATGGCATAATGATAGCTAATATTGTAAACAAAAGACAGCGGTGGAAAGGAGGGAACTTTAATTGGAAGGCTGTCCTGCTACCAATTTGCATATTATGTTCACCGAAGTCCCTATAACCTGCTTGGCCATCCCATTAGACTTGGGATTATATGGGGTCATCAAAACCCCATGGATGGCCATCAGCTCATTTAGCTTAGGAAGGATGTGGGAGGTGAAGTTAGTTCCATTATTAGTAAGGAAGAACTGAGAGAAGCCTGTCACTGGATAATACATTCCATGATGAACTTAACCACTGTGACCGCCCCCAAGTCCTGTATTACCCGCACCACGACCCACCTGGTCAAGTAATCAATCACTACTAGAATATATTTGAACAAGATACTCCCATTGGCAGAGGGCCAACAACATCAATGGAAACTGTATGGCAAGCAAAATGAGATTTTACTAACCCGTATGAAGCCTTCTGGCAGAAAGGTTTCTCACTTGGCACTAGTGGCAGCAGGAAATGGTTTTGAGCACGTCAAAGTTCATGCTCTCCCTATAATACCAAGGGCGCAACAATTCCAACATCTTGTGCATGCCGCTATCTCTGACTGCCTTATGTTCACTCATGATGATGCTAGACCATGCCAAGGGTTACGGGAAGTTCACCATGGAGTCACCAATTCATTTGTACAGTTCACCGTTCTTCTGGAACAAATTGGCCCTAATTTCATCTAATACCTTGATGACTTGAGGTGGCTCATTATTATCTTTCTCGCTGAGCATTTTATTGTACATTATGTCACTCAGATCCACTGTAACTGCAACTGTGATAGCCTTGACAAGCAGTTGGCGTTCTGGTGTTTTGTTCTAGGTTGGTAAAGGATCTCAGTCATAAGCCTGCAGTTTGAGGGCCCATTGGTATAGACGCCCTTCAGGCTCCTTGCGATTCTGCAACCAGCGTAAATAAGCATGATACATTATGCCTTTAAACTTTACTCAATGCAAATACACTTTAAATTGTTTATATGTGTAGATCACCACTAAGCACTCCCAATTGGTCATGGCATAATTACGCTCATGACAGTTAAGGCTCTAACTTCAGTAGGCAATGGGGTGCTCCTCCCCCTCATCATTTTTTTAGTATAGGTTTCCCAATGGCGGAAAGGGATGCATCCATCTGGATGATAAATTCTTATCAAAATTGGGGTAGTGCAGCACTGGCGCATTGCTTAGTGCCATTTGAAGTGTATTGAAGAAGCATTGTTGACGTTCTGTCCAATCAAACGCACCATCCTTCTTTCTTAACTCAAACAGCGGACCTCCAATACAGCTGAAAATGAATATAAAGCGTTTTTGTATCCGTTCATCCCCAAAAATACCTGTATGTCATGCTTACTGTTTGGTTGAGTCATCTTTCAGATAGCCTCCACCTTGGCTAGTTGGTTTTCAGTCCTGTCACATCTACCACATTACTGAGGTACTCCAGTTGGTCCTTGAAAAAGTGCCATTTATGGTGCTTGATCTTGATGTTGGCCTTAACCAACTGGCGGAATACCTCCTCCAAATGGTTAATGTTTTCAGAAAATGTGAAAGAGAAAACGTTGATGTCATCGAGGTACACAAGTTTACATGAAAGCTTTAGATCGCCAAGGATAGTATTCATCACCCATTGAAATGTAGCCGAGGCGTTGCAAAGCCCTTGAGTCATACAGGTTGATTATAAACCCTTTGGATGTGATTACGGCGCATTTCTCCTGTTCTGCCATAGGAAACCCAATTTGCCAGTACTCTGATATCAAATCCATTGTTGAGAAGTAACAAGCTCCTCCCAACCAGTCTAAGGCATTGTTAATCTGCGGCAAGGGAATGAGTCCTTTTTGATAATTCTGTTATGCTTCTAATAGTCTATCACTACACAGTTGGTACTATCCTTCTTTTTTTCAATTAGAACGGGTGAAGCCCATGGACCCTTGGATGGTTTGAGCATCCCTTGCTCCAGCAGCTTATCATCTTACTCAGTGATGACTTCTTCCACTGCTTTATATTGGCGCATCAGCCGAGACCAGATAGGGGATGATCACCCATGTCCAGTCAATGTACCACTCCCTGCGCGCACCCTATATTGTGGTCATCAATGGCAAAGATCTCCTTGTATTTTTAAAATAAAGCAATCGCCTGATCTTTCTGGTCTTCCAATAACCCCATTAATTTTTTTGCATGGTACCACCGCCATTATGCTGAGCTGTGGTTTGACATATATATCAAATTCTTTTATTGACCCAAACTCGTGAAACTGGAGGACCTCCTCAACAGGAGTCAATTGTAAATACGCCAATATTTGATGCCGGCGGATTTGCATTGTTTTATTTTGTAGAAACACTAGTAGCACCTTGATCTCCCCATGACCTGGTAGTATAATTCCTGGAGCCAGTGGGGATCAAGCTGCAATTGCTGATAAGGCCAAATGACCTTCCCATAGAGCCCAGCTGTAAGTTGGGGGAGCTTCCTCTCTGCTAGACAGGCGTTATTCCCATTCCCAACTAAAAAGGGTCCAAAGAGGGCAGCTGTCCCACTCATCAAACAGGGTTATCTCACCCATGAGGTAGACAAGCGTTGTGTAAAAGCTCTCCCTCTGAAGATTCCACCACATGTCCCTGCGATTGCCTCCACTGATTTAGTACAGCAAATTGAGGAAATTTGTTTAAAATAATTGGAAGCCACTACTCCCATGGGCTGAAAGGTTCTTATGAAGTTGACAGTACTGAGCCCTCAAAATCAAGGTCCAGAAGCCTTAAACCCTTGGTAACAAAGGCCTGATGGGTTTTCACATTTGGTAAATGAGGAATCAATTGTCAAATCCTCGGCAAAACTCGCCAATGACTTTGGGTCATTGGGAAACGCTGCCGTCAGTTAAAAACCTGCTTCAAAAACATTGGGGATAAAGCCCATTGGGCGTGTACCTCTTAGGAAGAATGTGTTCAGTGTTAAATCCTTGGTAAAACTTGTTAATGGCATTGCGCCATTGGGAAATGTCTCCGCCAATTCTAAAATACCCTTAGAAACATTGGGTACAAAGCCCAATGGACATGTACCTTCTAAGACAAATGTGTAAAATTTCAATTTTTTGGAGTAACTCGCTAGAGGCGTTGGGTCATCGTCAAAAGTTGCTGATAGCTCCAAACCCTCTCCTCAAAAATCAGGATCATTGTTTAATGCATTTTGTTTGGCCAAACGGATGCCAAAGCGACCAGGTGCAGGTGGTTTGGGTATCCTGAACCCATTTTCAACCTTTTGAGACCACCTTTACGCGGGGTAGCCCTGGGAGATTACTGTTGCCCATCAGGTGAGACGCCATTGTGCTAACTGTCAGAAATGCAGTGAAAATTCAAGTCGGGCATCTGAGGTTAAACTGATAGTGACTTGGCCCGCCGCCAACTCCTTCAAAGTCAGATCAGATTGAATTCATCCCCCCTATTTAAAGCTCGCCAGGTTAGGTCAAATCTTGAGGGGTCCAACCCAATGCTTTGCTAAGTATTTTTTTCAAATCAATTGTCTATTTAAGCAGTCATAACACACTGAGGAAATTGACGGCTGATTTTCTCAATTTACCATTTATTAAAATCTCACTAAGTTCTCTATATTTTGATTTGTTTCAAAAATCACTTTTGCCAAACTCCCTATGGCTCTAACAATGTGGCCCTCAGGCCCCATATTGGCTGGGCAATACCAGTCATTATAGTAACGATAGCTCCTACCAAAGTCAACTGGGAGTATCATGTAAGAAACTTCTGGGAATTCAACCCAATTGTCAATGCTAATCACCAGCAGGATATTGGAATCCTGTGGGAAAATCTGTCTCCACTTCAGGCAAGGATCCACCCCCAAGCCTCTGTTTTCGCACCAAGCTTTCCTATGGAGGCTTCCAAATTGGCAAATATGAGCGCTAAACTCCCTGCATCAAGGCCCACTTGGTCTGGAGTTTTAAAACCCTGGTTTCTTGCTGGGTTCCTTTTTATGTTCACAATTCACTGATGCTCAATCATCACTCATCTCCCCACACAATCCAACATTATCCAAGCAACAATGCCTCTGGCATTCTGGCTTGCCTTTTGGGTGCTGTTAAAATTTATAGGTTTTCTCAATATTCTCAGTAATAACCCCTATAAATATATTAACTGCACAGTTTTGGGTTGTTGTGCAATTCTCTGCGTTGTATGGTAGTATTTGATATAATTGTTGATAATAGTATAGTGACTATCATCTGTAGTTAAATTGAAGTACTAGAAATTGGCCCAACGCTCAGCCAGTATTTACTCTTGAACTACTTATAATGTCCTGAATAGGGATTCGTTCCCTGGTACCGCCTAACTTGATCCATGCTCAGATCCCTGCTTACGGTTTCTCTATGACACACATTCAGCAGCAATCCCCAATTTGATTCAGCTTCTTCTATGGATCCCCACTCAGATTCTTAATCCTTATTCTAAAGAGTCTCCCAATTATAGCACATAGCAATAAATTCCTTTAAAAAATAGAATTTGAAATGGATTCTAATAAAGTATATTTAGATAATACTATGGTAATTTTTTTCTTTTTTATCAGTGAATTCTTTAGGGGAATTTATAGTGGGGAATTCTGCGCCCAACCCTCAGTTGGCACCTCCTTGATGAAATGGCAGCCATTACCATTGAATCATCCATCCTTGTCTTAGCAGCAATGGCTTCCCATCCTGGCTAGGATTCTGTCATTGGACATCCTCAAGACCTAAAACAGAAAAAGTCAAAAATGTGTTCCTAACGTTTTCCTCTCAATCCATGTGACCCAACCATATTTGGCAAGCGACATGCTTAGGTAATGGGAATTGTTATCCATTAAGGCAGGGCATGAACCAACTGATTGATTTGCTAGTTGCAGGCGGCATCACTTTCCTCACAACTTAATCCTTAAATTCCCAACTGGTCAGTGATGAAACCTGACTGATCCCAATCAGTACACCTGATAGTTAATCAACTATCAGATGCCCCTATATCTTTGGCAACTCTGTCCAATGAGATCTTTAGCATTCATGAAGATCAATCCCTGATGGATCCAACCCAGACAAATAACCTAAAATTACCTTTCAGTTTCTGGTGGTTGACTTGAAAATAAACCTTTGACAACCATCAGATTGGGCCAATCATCCTCACAATGCTTAAGCTAATAC